>APFE031518491.1:243344-280914 GCA_000404065.3 Pinus taeda | reverse complement strand
TCTTGCTACTTTTCATCTTAATAAAGCTATTCTAGTTTTCTTCCATATTCTTGTGTACTTGTCTATATATGCATTTGTATGGTTAACACACATCTGGTACCATGTTATTTATGAATATAGATCTTTGTTTCTTCGATAGTAGTATGTTGCTGTGATTCCATAGGTTTTCTTTGAAGCTGGGCAGACGAAGAAGAAGCGGCGAAGCTCTATCAAGAAGGAGAGGAAATCAAGCGCAAGACTAAGGTTGGTCTTCTTGGTTCTCCTCTTGTCTATTTTCATAAAATAAAATGAAAGTAGACTTTACTTGTTTGTTTCTAAGATAGCCATCCATCTTAGTGGGAATAGCAGCATCCGGACACTATTCCCGGTAACAGTATGTATGTCTTTGTCTGACAGGATGATGATTGTTTTATGCTAATGATGTATGTATGTATCTATGTCACTATCTGATAGGGTTGTCAGGGATCGTTCTTATGGAGGAATGCAAGTGAATGACATGAAGAGGTTCGTGGTTCATGAGGAATCGAGTGGGAAGAGTAGCTCAAAAGATCTATGAGTTCATTATCGTGTGGATATGAACTAATATTATGTGATTATACTATGTATATGTCTATGTTATGGGTAGGCTATACCGAGGGATACATCAGCGAAATGAAAGCGGTGTGGTCTGCAACATGCTGGAACAAGCATGGATAAGATACTGGAAGCAAGGTTGCTTGAGAGAGACAATGTAGTTTTGGATGTGTGGTACTATTGTTCTGCATATGTTGTAGATGTTGTACATGTTGCATCTATGATGTTATGCGTATGCGGTATTGTGTATGTATAGTGTGGTACTTGTTGTTTATGCAATGCTATGTATAGGGTGGTACTGCTAGTGTTGTGTGAATCTTGCATATTCAGTGTTGGGTATAGATGGTGCTATGTACATGTTGGATATGCAGTGTTGTGTACATATTGTACTATGCACATGATGGATATGTGGTGTTGTGTACATATGGTGTTGTGCGCATGTTGGATATGCAATAATTTCTCCATAGGGTGCTATGTACATGTTGTATATGCAGTGCTATGTACATATGGTGTTGTGTGCGTGTTGTACAAATGGTGTTGTGTGCATGATTGTACAAGTGGTGCGTTGAGCATGTGGTGTCATGTACATGTTGTAAATGTGGTGCTGTGTACATGTCATGAATGTTATGTTGTGTACATGTGGTGTCATGTACATGTCGTGCATGTGATACAATGTACAGGCGGTGTGGTGTACATGTGGCATTGTGTACACATTGTGCATGTGGTGTCGTATGCATTTGATGTTGTGCACACATTGTGTAGGTGGTGTGGTGTACATGTGGTACTTTTTACATATTGTACATATGGTACTGGTGTACATGTGGTATTATGTGCATGTCGTACATGATGTATTGTGGGAATACGGTACTAGGTATGTGCATTGTGTAGTTGTGGTATCATGACATGTGTACTCATTGTGTTATACTCTCTGTAGTACATGCATTGTGCTGTGTTGTATGCCAGGTGTAGGTACATGTATTGTGTGGTGCTGTACATGGGTATAGATGTATTGTGTTGTGTTATACACCAAATGTAGGCACATGTATTGTGTGGTGGTGTACATTGGGTGTAGGTGTATGTGTTGTATGTTAGGTGTAGGTGCACGTATTGCATGATGTTGTATCCCGTGTGTGGTTGTATGTGTGTGATGCACTCTATGTGTGTGTGTACATGGTTGAAGAGAAGGAACTAGTTATTTGTTAGGTGTGGCAACCAATCTAGTGTGTGTATAGAAAGAACAAAGGCATAAGTAAGGATTGATGAAGGATAAGTATCAATATTTTATTTCAGTCATGTTATGCATGTGATTTATGATTATGGTCTATGATGATTACATGTGATCTATGATTCTAGTTTATGATGGTTACATGTGATTTATGATTTTGATTTACGATGGTTGATTTTGAGCTAACTGGATGTGATATGTTTACTCATGATGATTATATCAAACAACTAGTTTGAATAGTTGTGATAGGAAGCAAGAAAAATTACAAGTATGCCTTATTGAAGGGCCACTAATGAGGTATGATTTCAAGTTATTTCAATTTATTTTGAATCTAATGGAAGTTATATGCTTGGTATCGAGAGCATAGAAATGCCTGGTTGGGTGGTTAAAATCAACTGCAAGAATTAGAAGCAACGACAAAAGGAATTTGAACATGCAGCAATATGATGGTAAAGCACTTCAGGAGCAGGGCCATTGTGGAACACTGGTACCCATTAGTGTCCATTGATTTCCGTGAGCATGCTATCACTGGTATGATGGTTTTGAGGTAGGTATATGCCTTGGTTGTTGACCTTCCGATGCGAGGAAGCCTTGCTAACGGATGGATCGCCCAAGATAGGGGATGCTGGGGAACTTGGATGGTGAGTGAAGGGGGTGACTAGATTTATCAATATACTATGTAGTAGAGAATGGAAGGCTGGGGACGGATTTTCTTTGGTCATCATCATTTCTAGATGGAATCAGCTGCACACTAGGAGTGCACCATGGAACAACGAGATGGTAAATGTTTACTGAGAGGAAAAATGGTGTAGGATTGTATCGTTGGAAATTGGATGCAGATTTGACTTTGACAGTGGATTCTGGACTTCCTGTGAAGGAGGTGAATCTTGTATTACTTTGAGGGTGCAGGTGTAAGCCTCTGGATTCCCTTGTTGCAGATGCAGGTATTGTATCATATTATTTTCTAGTTGAGAAATTGTGCATATGTGTATATTTTTGTCAATAATGTATTGAGCTAGTTTATAAAGCTCCATAGACAATATGGTTATTTGATGGGTGAAGCAAATGTGTATGTGTGTATATGTGGTTATTATTGTAAATACCGTAATGAGTTGTGTTATAAAGGTCTAGTAAACAATATGTTTGTTATGTTTTATCAGATGGTCATTGTAAATATTGCAATGAGCTATGTTATAAATCTGCATGGGTAGTATGTATTGTTTTCAGTAGTCTTGTTGGTTATAGGTGTCACTGAACATCGAGGATGGTGTTCCCCCAAGGGGGAGGGTTCTGTAACAACCCTGATTAAAAATCCATGTAAAAACATATAAGACAAAGGTTGATGGGACACGTATTCCAAGCTGAATGGTGGGCAAGACATCCTAGTAGTTGTTCATTTCAGTTATTATGGCTAAAGGAAATTGGCAAAGGCTATGGCAAAGGTTTTGGAAAGGCAAAAGGAATTTTTGGCACATTTATTTATGAAAATGAAGGAAATTAGGAGAAAAGGAAGGTGAAAGGTCATAGGTTGCATGTGAGGAGGAAAATGAAGGAAAATAATGGAAAATGAAGCAAATAGAGGCCTCATTAATGATGATGATGATAGTGGTTAACGTCCACTGAGACCAAATTGGTCTATTGGACCTATAATTTTCTTAGTTTTTAATTGTTTGGCTCCTCATCTTTCTTGGCGAGATTGATGTTGTAGCTTTCTTTTTTTTTCTCTACGGTCTTCCAAATTCCTTTATCTTACATCTCCTTCATCTCTTCTGGTTCTGGGGACATTGGTGTCTTAGCTTCGCGATCTATTACGTTCGTCCTCTTGAAGATAGATGGAGAAGAAGTTTGGTCTAGGAGATATGCTTTGCTGTTAAATGAAGATTTATTTTGTGCGGTATTTGAATCCTCATAACTGTTGATGCTTGAGGGGTTGTTGAGTTCACTTTTTTGTTGTTGAGTGGGGCTTTCTCCCTTCTTGTCTTGAGAGTTGTTTCTTTCTTTCCCGATTTCTTGTGATTCAGAGTTTTCTCTAGAGTATTAAAAAGGCTTCTGAGGATCAGTGGGTAGGCTTGTTCAGTGTAAGTTTGGTTAGCTCGTTTTTGGAGCTCTCTCATTATTCTCTCTCTCTCTCATACTCTTGGACACTTAGAGTTTTCTTGGAGCATTGTGGCATTGGATCAAGAAAGGAAAATAAGGTAAGAGGAAGGAAGGAGCAAGCAAAGAGGAGCAGGATCAAGTAGCTACACCATGATTCTTTGTAGGTATCGATTTGCATGTGTAATTTCCTCGTTATATTTGGAATGCATGGTATTGCATGTGGTTCTTTTGCTGTTATGGCATGGGTTTTTCCAGGTGTGACAATGTTTTCAGCCTAGCCTTTCCATTTCCAGATGGCCATGGTGTGATGGGGCTCTCATGTTTTGGTTGAGCTAGATTTCCGGATGGATTCGAAGCTGAGTGAGGTGGATATCTGAGTGATAGAGCACATGGCCTAGGAGCACTTGAATTGAAATGTGGATCATGGTAAAGCCACTAGCCTAGTGACTCTTGAGCCAAACTGTGGGTTACGATAAAGCTAGGATTGTGTTGCCTTGGTGGGCATAACAATCCTTGCCGGTCAATGACATGATATAAAATAAAGCTAAGAGGTGGTTTTCTCTCCTTTTGGCCTAGTAATCCCAGGTTTGTGATATACGGTAAATCCTAGAGAGTGGGTCTTGATTTAGGGCCTAGTGATCCGATTTTGGAATGTAGTAAAGCCTGAGAGACTAGGAGACAAGAAAATTCCTCACGGTGTAGGTGGAGAAATCTAGTGGCATCCATGCTTGTTTGGCCTGGTGATTTGGTGGAGATCATGGTAAAGCCTATTATTACATGTTCATTGTGTTGGCTAGATGATCCTAGATGGATTACGATAAAGCCTGATTTCTATTGATGATGGTGAGGTGGTTTAACCTCAGGATGCCCACTTTGGTTCTTTGGTTTGAGTCCCATATTCATGCTTGGAATATGGCATGGGGGTGAATGGCTGAAGAGAGATTTGGCTCAGCCATTCTATGTTCGGTTGGAATGTAGTATTCACATCTCAAGTTTGGATTTTGCATCATTAATATGAGGTTATTTCTCCTTATATTTCTATGAGTATTATACTGGTTTATATGTGGATCATATGGTTGTGATTTCATTGGTATTTCTATTGATATTATGCTGGTTATGTATGTCTTTTATGACAAAGGCTATGTATGATTATCATTTTTTACTTGTAAATGAATGGAAAATGTGTCTGTGACATAATAGATGATAATGCAACAAATGATATGAGGGAAAAATGGTTCTTAAAAATTCTCAGATAAGTATGAGATCCCTATGCTTAAACCTGTTGTTTACACCTGTAGATTACATATTGGTGATATGTTTGACGAAATGCCTGTCATGGCTAGTAGGGGTTTGGCTAAGGGCTTGTTCAAGTATTTAATTTTTCATCATTGTTTCCCTGTTATCTTACTGTTATGAAGGTGTCATTCAATTCTGGGTAGTGACTTAGGCTTTGGGCCTAAAAAAGTGGCTCAAATCTCGGGGATGCTGGCACAACACTGAGAAAAATAGTCCCTGGATGCTGGCATGCCTTGTCATCAGAGGGTCTAGAGCCTTCTGGATGCTGGAAGGCCTATAGCATGGGAGCATATAGAGGTCAAGTGGTCAGACACGAAGTAAGTATGACCGGAGTTGAACATGCAGTTGACAGTTGATGCGCATGATGACCAACACACACTAGAAGATTAGCACGAACAATATGCATCCATGTGTTTCTGGTCCAGTCACACCCAAGAAGACCATGCACATGTTAGAAGATGTGTTGGATGGAGGATCCACACCAATGCACCGGGAGGCAATGGAGGAAAGAGTTCACTTTAGCAAGATGTCACCATGGAGCACATGCACACCATCATAGATGACTAAGATTAGCATCAGCTCACCACATTCACCATCACAAGCATGTCAAAGAGTTGGTATCATCATAACGGACTGAGCGTCACTGATATCTTGCATGCCTTTCTCACGCCATTTTGTCTCACATGGGCACATGTCCATTGTAATGTAACGTCTTGTCAAGTGGAATTTCAAGTGTCGATAGTTGGATGTAACAGTCATAGAGTAGATGAAGAGTCATGAGGGTAGATGAACTGTCACAAAGGGGAATGTCAAGAGTCACCTCACCCTTTGCTATAAATAGAACCTCATAACTCATTATAAAAGCTTTTGGTCAGCCAAGCTTATGATAGGACTATCTTAGAGAAAGCTTGGACATTATTGTAACGAGCCTTGGCTTCTCCATTGCGCAGAGCTAGTACATCTCTTTGGAGGAGCAGGCAGTTGTGGCTGTAACGTTCCACTGCTGGAACTAGTGGTTGGAAATCGATGTATTGTATGACTGGAACTTACACTTCTTAATATAACATCACTAGCACGTTTCATGCATATGTTGTATTGTATTCTATGCTATATAGTTTACTCTAAATGATATATGTATTTGTTTTCTTACACATGCATGTATGGACTATTCTGTATAAGTATGTATGAATCTTTCATAAATGTGTTGTTGGTTTAGCCATCACTTTGGATTGCTTGCTAACTTTCTTTCCAGCTTGTGATGCATCTTTGCTTGTGTGTTCCCTTCAAGCCGCATACTATTACAGGCTTCCAAGGGGTGCACTCACTTCATCCTCAGTGTGTTAGAACCGCTCCCACACCTTCCTTGATTTACTGCAACTATCACACCCTTGCTACCAATAGGAACATCTTAGTTGCCTCTGTGTAAAATCGCAATTAAGGCATTACCGTATGACCCACTGTTAGGACTCCTACACCAAATAGTCTGAGGTCTAATTAGGACTTCTTATCGGGGAGATCCCCTTACATCATGGCGAGTCCAGCAATGTCAACATTTTGGCACTAGAAGGAGGGCCAGATGACAAGATGAGTCCTCACATATGTTTTGAATCTCTACATATCAATCATGACTAACTATAGAGTTTCTCTTTCAGAGTGTATTTCTTATGGAAACAAATTCATTATCTTGGAAAATCTATCAGATAACTTGTCACATAAAATATATGATGGTGGAGTCCACGTAGCTTTGGTTAGGCACACAGTTGGCATTGTAGGATCATGCGAAAGACATGGAATCTTTGAAGCATACATGAGCTACGCGTTGTTCATCTACATGCTTCGAGGGCACCCAATGCATTGGTCTGCCATGCTACCCAAAAAATCTATTCATTCTCTTGCTCATTTAGTCACAAAGATAGACTGTGCTTTCAATCATTTTAACCATAAAGAACTCGATCAAGAAATTATGAAATTATGAAAAGAACTCGATGAATCTATTGATCAGTTTTACACAAGATTTTGTAATCTTGCATACCGATTTCTTGAATATGAAATTGATTGGGAATTTCTTTATGTAAGATTTGAGTATCTTCTTCGCATATCTGAACCCCACTCAACACACTTCAGTGATGGAGCTGCACAATCACAGGCAGGCACAGTTGCTGTCACAAGTGATTGTCTGCCTTCACCTCATCAAACAACTCCACCACCATTGAGTGATGTGGGAGATCATGCACAAACATCTGTTGAACTGTAACATCTTCCCATCCCACCTTCTCTTGATATTTGCACAGATTCTCTTTGCCATTCTGTTGGTTGTCACGTGTATTCGTTCTCTCAACCTCCATCGCCACGTTCTGTTGATCCTTCGAATTGTACTATCTTGTGTTCTTCCATTCTGGACTCCTCACCTGCTTTGAAGGAGGATCAAGTTGTCGACGGAGTTGATGTTATGTAGCCAACTTGTGCCATCATTCATGATGAGTGTGTGCATGAATCTAAAGAAGAACCCGCGATGAAGGATGACTCCCTTCCAGCTATGCCTTATCCACTTTATCCTGACATCCCTTATGATTCTGCCACTACTGATTTCCCCTATGAAAACCCATTTCGAGATGTTTCTACTTATGATCATTCACAGGACACGTTGGATGTCATTCTGTCATCACAATGCGGAGCTGACACATCTTCCTTCGAAAATTCATCCAATTAGTCATCGTCATTTCTGAAAACACAGAGGGTGAACATCTTTGCTTCTCATCTACCCCTATGCCCAATTCATCAAATCATGAGGATGCTGAAAAACATCCTGAATTTTCTGATATTGGTTGTCGTGATCTCTCTACTTCTTCATCTGATCTCGATGTTGATTCAATAGTTGTTAATCTGTCTAAGACACTGGTCTACGATGATCTATCTATCAACGAAGTCGAAACCCCGCAGACTATAGAGGCACTTCAGCCCGAGCTGATGGTTATGCCAGGCCCTCGTTGTCCCGAGGTTAGTTTCACTTCTAGTTAGGAAATTGTTGAAACAATCAAGGTTCCTCATCACTCTCTTCTTTGCATTGAATTTCAACCAAACACCCAAATTTCGCTTCCTCCACTCGAACTATACAATCCCATCACTCATGCATTGGAGGAATCTTACATAGCAAGCACACATGCACAACGTAAGTGGTCTACCTTTCTCATGTTTTCTTGCATGTCATAGTCAAGAGAATGCATACACTCAACATATACACGTAGTGTAGCACAACACCATGGCAGCTCCACAGAGTGCATGTCATGCGCTTTCACTCATATTTGTTCCGTGTTCGCTTGTAAGCTCGGAGTGTGTCCATCTTCATTGTTATATCTTTCATGCATGCTGGTTTGCACAACTGTGATGTTCGAAAACCATGCCTTCACCAACATGGGTCAACCAATGTGCTGGTGGCTGCATTGGAAGTATCACTTCATGTGAGATGACCCATGCACTGTTAGCTTAGGAGTAGGAGTAATGTTTTATTTTGAGCTGTTTTCTTGCATGCATGTTTTCTTCTTTCTTTGTGTTTTTGTCTGTTTTCTTACTCGCTTTTCTTCCGCATTTGCTTCTTCTTCTTGCTTTGTTTTTTGGTTTGTTTTCTTGTTATTGTCCATAGGTTAGTTTCACATGGACTGTGTGCAACTCTTAAAACAAGTTGGGTGAAGTACAAGAGGACTTGTACAACTATCAACATTTGGTTAGCTGTTTTCCACTCTCTTATGTAAGAACTTGTTGTCTTCAGTCCAAGATACATCAATGGAAAATACATACTATTCGAAGTGAACCTTAGTGAAAATACAACACTTGCGCGCTAACTAGTATCACCTACACTAGTCGATTGTTTTTGGGTTAATCCTTGTCAGCTCAGTTAAGTAGAGTAAGGTGAGGGGGAAACCTTAACAAGCACATCAAAGGTATACATAAACTACTTCTTTGAAGGAAAAACCTCTTATCCTCTCAATAAGTAGGGATCCCTCTTCCGTCTCTAAAATGAATAAGTGCTACGCATAATCATGAAGATGAAAAATGAAAAAATGAAAAGGTGAAAAAAGTTTGAAAAAAATGAAAAATGAATAAGGAAAAAGAAGCTAAAGGCTTCATGTGCAAAGAGGTGATGCAATTAACTTTGCCGGGGTACTGACCAGGCTCATTGGCAGTAGAGCCATGCTTTTGTTCTTGCGTGACTCCGCTGGGGTACTATCCATACTTGCTGGCAGCAGAGCAACACCAAAGATGAAACTAATACTTTGACAACTATACTGCCTGCTTGTGCATCATATAATCATCAACCCCAATTGAAACAACTGTGTTGGTTTGGCTTGGGATTTGTGTCAATTGACCAAGAGCTTGGCAGATGCTACATCTTACAATCAAGCTAGTGTGGAAACCAAGACGAAATGAGAACTCAAAAATACTTCTAGAGGTGTTAGACTTGATTTTCACGAACAAGGTCCATTTAGAGAGATGGAGTTATACCAGTGTGTTGCCAAGTGTTGTAGCAGCTACAAACACCCTCCAAAATTTTTCCTTAGCTTTGTTTTGGAGCCTCCCTACCAACCTTTCATAGCAACATGTCTTGTCTTGTCAAGTACATAAGCTTCAGTGATTTTCTTGCAAAATGATAGCCTGCCTATTAAAGTTTGTTGCATAGGTTGTTTCACTGGACTTAGTCCAAATGCAGGCTAAGAAGCTCCCTCAAGAAATTTCACAATTCTGGAGGGAAATCAACCTTCCCTCTAGAAATTGTGTAAATCCGTTTGGCAACCTATTGGGCTCCACAATTACGCAAATCTTCCTGTCACTGTTCATTGATAAAATTGTGTAATTCCTCCTAGCAGTGCTGCTTAGCCTAGAAATTGCGCAATTCTGGGCAGCAGTCAGCTGCTTTGCCCAGAAATTGTGCAATCCCTCTGGGAAGCTAGCCCATCTCCTCCCAGAAATGTGCATTTTTTTCCTCCCAGCTGAGAATACTGTTGCATGTGCAATTGATTTGACTGGTTCCCTCCGGGACCAAGCAAAATGGATTTACATGCATGGGATGCTCCTCCCAAGGCAACATGCAAAGGCATCCCTTGTTTCAGGGATCTATTTTTAGCAGTTGGAGGTTACATGTAAGGATCATTTCAGAAACCTCCCACTAAGTGTCGGTTTCCCTAGATTTGTGGCATGTGGATTGCAACCTCGATTTTATCGAAACTCATCAACCAGATGCTGTAGAGCTCATTGCTCACATCGATCTTGCAACTCTAATGTCCCACATTTCATCTAGGAGTCATTGATACATTCAACTAAGCTATTTTAAGGTAAGCCCACTTTTCATGTCTCGTGCTGCTTTTCTGGCACTTTTTGTGTTTTGCTTTGTATGAATGTTGTCTACTTGATTTCAGTGAGCGCTTGCTATCATTTTGATACATACTAGCTTGTACAGTACCGTTTTAGTTTTCATTAACATCTCACTGTTGTCAGATGCATGACACTGTTCTTCATAGACGATCACCATTGCAGCGACTTGCTTCACACACATGCATGCTTTCTCGTTTTCCGTATCCTACACTTACTATTTGCATGAATGATCATTCACTCTTGTTTGCACTCATCTCAACATACTTTCACACTTCTCATGTTTTCAGTCACCCATTGGCCGAACTGGGTTGCCTTGGCCTAGACCATGCCTTGCTTAGCTAACATTGCACATTTTCAGAAGTAAAGGCTTTGCCTTACCCCTAGAAATTGCACAAGTCTAGCCAAACACTAACCTCCATGCTTGCATTATGCAATTCTTAGAGGTAGTGTCCTGTTGGTCCCTGAAACTATGCAATGCCGTTTGTGGTTGCATGTCACTGCTGACTGAAATTACACATTGCATAGTTTCAGTCCTTAGCAGCCCAAGCGAGACTATGCATTGCGTAGTTCCAACATTTATTCAACCTCTTGATATATCAGATTGTGTCTTGCATAGTTTTGGCAGTCAGTCTCCTGATCTCCTGGTGGAAATTGCATGACCATTATGATCAGTCACACATGTATGTTGCAAGTCAGTTCTCAAGTTTGTTTTGGTTTTTGATTGACAGATTGCTTGCCATGTCTCCAGGTATCACAGGTGTTCATCTGCCTCTCCGCAACATAGGTACAATGGTTTCCAGGAGAGCAGAGTTGAAGACACCACTCATAGCACACTTGGGGATGTAGTCGATCAAGTGTCTATGAACTTGCCTACTTGCGAAGACATCAAGTTGTTCGTAGAAAAGGACATCAAGATATGATGGCATCAACATCACAACAAGAAACACCATCAATAGTAGCTGAAGGAAACATACCAGATGCAACGAACGCAAGAGGAAGGTTATTAAAAACACAAAGGCAGAACAAAGTCGCAAGCTCAGGAAGATCCACTTGTGATAAAACAAAGTTTGAGACTCAAGCTATGAGGTGATGGCGTGACATGAAGATCGCATGAAGATAGAGAACATAATAGAGAAGGAGTTGCATTTGCTGAAGCAGCAACTCAAGGAAGAACATGAGCTACATAGACGAGGGAATGAGTTATAGAAGGAATAGGTACAACAACGGGTAAAACATGCACTCATGGATGGAACTGCACCCGTACAAGTTATAGATCCATTCCAACAATTGGAACAGAGAAAACATGGTGAGTAGTGTTGTTGATCACATGCAAGGGAATTCAGTAGCATGCATGTCATTGTACGTACGCATGCGATCTAACCCATTTGGCACACTCACCAAGGCAAAGACAAGAAGCAAGTCCAACTGGAGCTGAACATGCAGTTGACAGTTGATGCGCATGACCACCAACACACACAGGAAGATCAACATGGACATTATGCATCAGTGTGTTTCCGGTTTGACCTCACCCAAGAAGGCCATGCACATGTTAACAGGCAAGTTGGATGGAGGAGCCACACCAATGCACTGGGATGCAATGGAGGCAAGAGTTCAATTCAATAAAATGTCACAATGGACCACATGCACACCATCATGGAAGACCAAGATTGGCATCAACTCACCACCTTCACCATCACAAGCATGTTAAAGAGTTGGTCTCATCATAACGGACCAAGTGCCAGTGATGTCTTGTATGGCTTTCTCAAACCATTTTGTCTCACATGAGCACATGTGCATTGTAATGTAATGTCTTGTTAAGTGGAAGTTTAAGTGTGGATAGTTGGATGTAACTGTCATAGAGTAGATGAAGAGTCATGAGGGTAGATGAATTGTCACAAAGGGAAATGTCAAGGGTCACCCCACCCTTTGCTATAAATAGAACCTCATAACTCATTGTAAAGGATTTTGGTTTGCCAAGCTTCCAATAGGACTATCTTAGAGAAATCATGGATAGTATTGTAATGAGCCTTGGCTTCTCCATAGTGCAAAAGTTATACATCTCTTTGGAGGAGCAGGTGGTTGTGGCTATAACGTTTCGTTGTCGGAACTAGTGGTTGGAGATGGATGTATTGTATGAATGGAACTTACACTTCTTAATATAATAGAGCCAACACGTTTCACACATATGTTGTATTGTATTCTATGCTATCTAGTTTACTCTAAATGATACATGTATTTGTTTGCTTACGCATGCATGTATGGACTATTCTTTATAAGTATGTATGAATCTTTCTAAAATGTGCTGTTGGTTTAACCATCACTTTGGATTGCTCGCTAACTTGCTTTCCAGCTTGTGATACATCTTCGCTCATGTGTTCCCTTCCAAGGTGCATACTATTACATGATTCCAAGGGGCGCACTGACTTTACCCTCAGTGTGTTAGAACCGCTCATGCACCTTCCTTGATTTACTGTAGCTGTCACACCCTTGATACCAATAAGGAAATCTTACTTACCTCTGTGTGAAATTGCGGTTAAGGCATTACTATATGACCCACTACTGGGACTCCTACAACAAACGGTCTGAGGTTTAATTGGGACTTCTTACCAGGGAGATCCCCTTACATGTTGGTGTGTCTAGCATTGCCAACATATTTAATTGCTTGATTATGATGTGTAGTCCTTTGTCCCATCATCCTGTTCTTCTATAACTTTATCTTGTTACCTCTAAATTGACCTGTTACAATGTGATTTACCATTTATCAAATCTGAATTGACCTGTGAGAGGGTTGCGATCAACAAAAACACCTGTACCATAATGCCAACAATCTCCCCCTTTGGACTTGATGGAAATTGCTGGCTTGTTGGGGCCTGACCCAGGTTCGGATTTAATTAGCCAAATAAATCCTTGTACTACTAGCCCTTTCGGCAACAGCCCGTAGAGTGCAGACTGAGGTCTCACTCGAAGTAGTATGGGGGGGTGTTGGAACCAGGTTTCTGCACCCTTGAGATGTCTGAGGGGTTGATTTGGTCAAACTATGAGTCCCTTTGCACATGTTACTCTGTGCATTTCGCTAGCCTTAATGCCCTGATATATTCGCCTTCACGCAACCCTAACCAGGGGCTATTGTGCTCTCACACTATTGGAGCAGCGATCTGTACTATTTCCCTAAGTTGCACCGAATATCTTACTTATCTTCTTATACCGGTTATTTATCTTCGCGTAAATGGATGCCTTATGTTATATTTACTTATTCAACACATTCATATAAGTTCGCGTAGTAAATAAGAAGTAAACTTGCAATTCATACCCAATAATACATAAAATGAGAAAAGATACACAAAAATATGGTAAAACTTCCCTTTATTAATGCTTCCAATGGTTATAGACTCAACCTACCCTGTGCACTCAGCTGCAGGGGTCCGTGCACTTAGCTATGGACTACTAGGCCTCTGCACACTCAGCTGCAGGGGTCCGCACACTCAGCTGTGGACTACTAGGCCTTTGCACACTCAGATGTAGAGTCTTCTCCTACTCTACAACCCAAAGATGCAACTTACACTTCAACTCAATGCCTCTTCAATTCCTTAGATTCATCCTGCTTCCTTCAATTAACTATTTTCCACACTTAGAGCCTCGCTCTATTTATATAATCCCATGGTATGCGGACCAAGGGTAATCTTTCAAACCGACATTACATTACAAAAACAAGGGCAGACAACCTTGTGACTCTATTATCACTTTGCGCTCCACGCCCACAAATCATAGAGTCTTTACAATGGACTTAATCAAAACTTGGGCTTTAAGCCCCAAAACATGCCTTGGGGGGATTCCATGCCCAACAGGCCCCCAACACAAACATCGCGACTCGCCCTCGAGTCACTCTGTCAGTGCAGAGATATTCACACGGAGACCCTCTAACTCTGCTTGAATAGTTGCAAGGTCGGTAGCACACTAAGCGGCTGCCTGCTGAATATCTTGTACACCTTGTTCCAAGAACACGGTGTCGAAACTGCTTCCCTGGATCTGTTCTTGCATCCCCTGTATTTTCGCGAGCTTGCCTTCAATTTTTTTTGTAATGATGAAGGCCTCGTCAATCCAAGGATAAATGTGCACCTTCAAAACTGCTTCTCTGTGCCATGCTGCATCCACTTGTTCCTTCAGTGCTTTTTCCTATTGCATTCACGCGAGCCTCTAAGTGAGGGCCACCATCTGTGCAGTCCCTTTGACATTGTCATACTACTGCTAGAGCTCACACGGGGGGATATATGCGGGAAGCATTGCTGGAGGGTGCGTATGCTCAGTTTCTTCCTCCATGCCCTCGTCCTCATCTTATTCAATTATGAGGTCTTTTAGGTCTTCCTCCTCCTCGTCGGTTTCCAAGTTAACTGCTTTCCCATTCTCCTCCATTGTTAATCTGGTGTGCAACAAGTTTTGAGGGTACACATGCACCGAAATCATCGAATGTTCATCTTTCTTTGGCCTCGTCATGTGCGGTGATTTAGGAATTTCTGCCACAATCCCGATGCCTTCAAGGGCATCTTCTATGGTCAGGGCCTACGTGCCCTCTTCAGCGGTCATCTCTGCAATTTCTGTAGCTTCTTTAGATGTTGCCATCTTGCTGGTCCATAAATCTCTCAATCACTCAATCAGGGGCTCAATCAACGCTCTGCATAGGGAAACTAGGTCTCAGCTCAAAATATGCAGGGCATACAATAGCTCAGTTCGCAAATGACCAAGTGTTGTTTGTTGGGAAACCCTTTGTAATCTATAACGTCTTTTGAATTTGAATTCGACTGCTCCCCCAAAGTCTGGTTCATTAATGCTCCATTGGCGGCAAATTTTCCCAAATCTTGCCCATAAAGTGTGTCTTAAATGCCTGTCGCCCGCTCCATTTGGTCTCAAGTCAAGCATCACATCATGAATAGTGACTACATTGTCACTTTCCAGCCAACTTGTGTAGCAACGCAGCCCCCCTTGCGTGGTCGCGGACCTTGCATGGTCGCAGCGTTAAGACTATACTTCCCACGGCTAGTTAGGTGGCCACGCCACCTGTATAACGTTTCAACTGGTCATCCATAACTTTTCCTGGAAAACATCCACCTTTTATTGTTACTGGCTGCCATGTGCACTTCATCATCTGCAGCACGCTGCCATGGGTGATCCATTTAGTAATATGCAGTCCAAGCCAAGGCATCAGGCCGATCAAATCTTGGTGGTAGTCCCCAAATTCGTCAACGTGATCATGCGCACCCTCTTTTATCACCCTGGTTTTCTTATTGAGAAAATATTTCTTTACTTCGCCCTCAAGCTTCTTGACTTCCGCTTCCAGTAAAGCGATTTTCTCCCGTAATCACACCCTTTCTTTCATAAGTTCTTGGAGCCTAAGATCACCCTGTCAGATTTCTTCCTTAGGTCCCAAGTGTAATGCTTCGTTCAACTGCGTGATCCCTTCTTCCAAGGCTCCGTGAGCTGTCATATCTACTGTCACTACTATGCGCGGACTAGACATTTAATACTCTATGGGGATTTTAATGTTTGCTCCATACTCCAGCCTTAGAGGTGTCTACTCCGTTAGTTTCTTACACATGGTCCTATAAGCCCACTGAACCACTGGTACACGCAGGTCCCAATCAGTGCGTTGCACCTCATATACCTTGTTCAGTGCTTCACATACTTCGTTAAAGGCTTTTGTGTGGATAACCTTCTGCAAAATCATTCTTTCCATACTCTGTTGTTCCAACCAGAGGGGTCATTCATGCAATTTCCTTGCATGCACATGCTTACCGACCGTGTCTCTTAACACGAAGTTTGTGTGCATCCACGCAAGTTTTTAAAGATATTCCTGTATCCATCTGGGCATGTGCGCGCGTGGATCATTCCATTCGACAATGTTGTCTATTAATCACATTTGAGGCTTCCTAAACTGTATGCGCATCATTCTCCTACATTTGTGCCAGCTCTCAAAGCCTCCTTGGTGCATGCCCCACCACCTCGCGGGCGTAGTGCGCAGTACAAATTTCAAAGCCTCGAAACATTGCTATTCAACACCTCCCTTTTGAATCTTTTCAAGAAGGAATCTACCTCACTCAATCCATCATAAGTAGGCAGACCCCTTACCTATATCGATATGCAGCGCAATGATCTCGTCATCATGTTACAGTTCAGCGTGGTTACCTCATGTAACCGGTTCTACCATGACTCTATCTCCTCATCAGAATCCGATGTATAGGAGCTTTTGCGCTCTAATGAGATTTGTCCATCCACGGTGGGATTCACCCAGTCTTTCTCTCGCGTGGTTATCTTGTATATGTAGTCCAAGTCTTCATCACTTTCATAGTCGCGCACTGGCTCTGTGTAGTGTGATCCTTCTGTAGGGTCTAACGGTACAATTATGCGCAAGGAATTTTTCTCAAAATTCATCTTGCACTTCTTTAGGTTTATCACCCAATTCATGACAGTGGTGCAAACTATCCCTAACAATTTAGGGTAGGGATTTCTATCATCAACAATCTCTATCACTTCAAAATCTACCAGTGCGCTTGCTCCTTCAATATCTACAGTGATTTCCTGTAATCTTCCAATAGGTAGGATCTTTTGCTAGTTTGCCATTCACAGTTGGATAGGAGACCATTGCAGCGTAGGCCTTCCCATGCACTCCCATGGCAGAATGTTTGCATCCGATCCTAGGTCCAAAATTACTTGGTCCATCTCATATTCCCAAATCTGCGCAGTCAATCTCATCTCTATTCCTGTCCTCGTCGCGTGAAAGGGGCGCTTTTCCTTACTATCTGGCTCTTCTCTTTTTAGGACAGGTGTGGTGGAAACTGTGCTGAAACCAAGTAGTTTGCTATATCAACAAACCATGGAGAGAGTACTGAGATAAAAAATAGGTGTTCATCTGGCATTTGGTCATCCACCATTCCCTCTTCACCTGTATGCAAATTTACTCTAGACAAAAAGTCAGCAACAACATTTCCTTACCAGGCTTATCACTAATGGTCAAATCAAACTGCTACAATAAAAGAAACCATCTAATAATGAGAGCATTCACATCTGGTTTGTTCATTAAATATCTAATTGCAGCATGATCAATGTGCACAAAGGTTTGATAGCCTATGATATAATGTCCAAATTTGTTTAAAGAATGCACGACAGCTAGGAGTTCCTTCTCAGTCAGTGTATCATTTAACTCAGCCTTTGACAAGTTTTTGCTTATAAAGTATATGGCATAAGGTAAATTTTGATCAATTTGTCCCAAGGCTGCTCCTATTTCTTTGTTTGAGGCATCTGTGTGAATGTGGAAAGGTAGGGTTCAGTTTGGGCCTCTCAGAATTGGGGCAGTCATGAGCTTGCTCTTCAAGGTATCTAGGGCTTCTTGACAGTTTTCCGACCATATGAGCTCGACATCTTTACCTAAGAGGCCAAACAAAGGAGAGGCTAGCTTTCTAAAATATTTAATGAATCTCCGGTAATACCCAGCTAAGCCTAGGAAACTTCTGACATCTCTCACTTTTTGAGGAGGTGGGACCCTTTAGATGATGGAAATTTTGTCGGGGTCCACCTGTAGTCCTTGTTGAGATATTGCATGACCTAGCATGGTCCCTTCAGTCATAAAAAATTCACATTTTTCCAGACTGAGGGACAGGTTCATCTCAATACACTTGTCTAGAACTTTTCTTAGATTAGATAAGGCTTCCTGAAAGTCAGAGCCATAAGGAGTAAAGTCATCCATGTATATCTCTATTGCATCATGAACTAATTCAGAGAATATAATCAATACCGCTCTTTGGAAAGTGGCGGGAGCATTACAAAAACCAAAAGGAAGGATTCGGTATGCAAAGGTACCCCAAGGGCAAGTGAAAGTGGTCTTATCTTGGTCTTCCGGGATGATTTGAATCTGATTGTACCCTCTAAACCCATCTAGGAAAGATAAAAACTTTTTCCCTGCCAGACCGTCTAACACTTGAACTATGAAAGGTAAAGGAAAATGGTCCTTTTTAGTGGCTTTGTTTAATTCCCGATAGTCGACACATATTCTCCACTTACCATTTTTCTTTGGCACTAGCACCAAAGGAGAGACCCATTCGCTATCAAATATGGGATAGATGAATCCCGCATCAGCAATTTATTTAGTTCTTCCTTAACAATATCTTTAAGTGCTGGATTCATCCTGCTTTGAGGCTGCCTGACTCGCTTTCAATCATCCTTGATGTATATATGATGAGTACATACTAAAGGGTGCACTCCCTTCATATCCTTATAACTCCATGCGAAGGTATCTAGGTGTTTTCTCAGCAAGCTACAGAATTCCTTCTCCTGGAAAGTGGATAGGGATGGATGGATTTTCAAGGTTCTTTCTAGACCAAACTCTATATTCTTAACATGGAGAGAGGTGGAGTCTGCCGCACAGATATTAGTTGAGGGGTTGTTTTGGGTTTCTCTTACTATGTCCTCTAATGGTGATACACTGGGAGGTGGATTCTGAATTAGATTTTCAATCATATCATCCTCATCTTGCTTCTTTCCCCACATGGTGATTCGTAATGCACAAAGTAGTGCAGAATAGACTTCATCCCCATCTTCCTCCTCCAACCAGAGAGGTAGATCATGTTCTAACAAGGGTTAGGCAGGAGGATATATGATTAACTACTTGGATATATGTTCATTCCTTATGGTATTGTTCCCAGCTCGACAACTGATGTAGGCATCAACAGTAGCCAACCAGGGTCTTCCCAGAATGAGAGGATACCCAGTGAGCTTTGCCTTTGGCTGGAGAACTAAGAAATCAGCAGGGTACTCCCAATAACTAATGGAGACCATCACATCTTCTACAATCCCCTCAGGGGTCACGGTGGAGTGGTCTGCTAACTGTAGCATGGTTGTGGGCTTCCTCAAGGAGCCCTAAAGGTTGAGTTTGAGAATTGTGTCCTTTGTCATCACATTAATGGAAGCTCCAAAATCAATCAAGGTGTGTGGGATCATGGTGCCATTGATGTGGACATCAACTACTAGGCTTCCAGGGTCCATATACTTTGGACAGATTACCTGCCCCAACATTAGGTCAAACAATTGCCCTATGACATTGATGGTTGGGGCATCTCTCTTGTGTCTTCCTAGATGCCTAAAGCACTTCTCTTTGATCAACCTATTGTGGATAGGAAAATCTTTTATGGCTTGGAGAAGTGGTATCTTCACATATAAATGTTTCAATTCCCCCAGGAGTTCAGTCTCTTCTGGGGTAGGTTGGACTGTCACATATAGTCTCTCAGGGAAGGGTGGAATTGCTTTAGGTTCACTTTCCTCTTTATCTTCCTCAACCTCCGTGGGTGGAGGGTGGCTATCTGGGAGAACTTTCCCAGATCACAAGTTAATTTCCTGAATCTCCACAACATAAGTTGGGCATGATGGTTCCCCACTATACACTTGCTGAGCTTGTCTATTGTTCGGGTTCGGATTTGGCTGGGCAGGCATTTGGGGTTGCCTTGGTGGAGCATGAGGTAACGATTTTGGTTGGACATGTGGTGGAGGCAAAAGAGTGGGAGGCAAGTTGTATTGGGGCCTCCACCACTGATGAGATGCATTCCATTGAGGCTGCTGCTGAGCATAGGATTGAAATGACTGGGTGGCTAGTTGGGCATGATATGGAGATGTGAAGGACCAAGGAGGAGGTGTGGACCAGGAAGGATGAGCAGGGGGGCCCCAATAAGGTATGGAGGTGACTTGGTTGGGGTTGTAGTATGCCTGAGATGTCCCTTGCATCCCCTGCTGATATGGTCTAGGTCCATGTGACATCCTTTGGTTTATGTAATAGGGCTGTTCAGTGACTCCCTCAACCCCTTGATATACAACTTTAAGTCTGGGTAAGGAAGGACACTTGTCTGTATAATGATTTTCTTCACACACTGAACAAACTTCTATAGAGTTCAATGGGCATTCATTCCTAGGATGCCTCCTGGTGCATCTAGGGCAAAGAATGGCCAAAGCCCTCTCTGCTTCCTCTTGTTTCCTTCTGATATGCAAGGTATCCATTTGCATGGCAAGAGTCTACAACATCTAAATCTTGAAGTCTTCCAGCATGGTTTCAATTTCTCATTTAATGGATGAGTTAGAGGAAGAGGTACTGGCTATGGGTTGACTCCCCCTACCTTTGTTTCTAGCTGCTCTAGAATTGTTTCTAAAAACAACCTTTATGTCGTCATAGGATAGTTGGTAGATGTCTCCCCTGGCTAGTAGATGGAGGGTGTCTAAAAGTTCTTCCTGAATCCCCTTGAGGAGGACCAACTTTAGAGACTCAGGGTCAAGTGTACATTTGACCCTTTTGTAACTGAGCTGGAACCTCTCCTCATAGTCTTCCAGGGAATCATCACTTCCTATAGTCATTCAGAAAATTTCTTCTTTAGTATCTTTTGACCTATAATAGTCTTGATACTTGTTGTTAAAGGCTTGCTACATCTGAGCCCAAGTTGTGATGCTATTGCCAGGTAATCCCATGAACCAACAATGCTACATCCTTGAGAGTAGAATGGAACAATTTCGACTTTTTCTCATCTTTTGCATAGTCATAGGTTCAACAGATAACAACAAAATCAAACAAAAAGGTGTCAGGATCTTCTGTAGTCAGACCATGGAAATGAGGTAGGGCATAAGTTATTATATTCTTCATTTTGGTGTCGCTATTGGTCTCCGAAATGGGAAAGGTACCCTCTATTCTTTCTCCATTCCCCCTAGCATTTTTGTGTTCATCCATTGGCTCCGAAGGAATTTTTTCTTCTTCTTCTTCCCCTATAGGTTCTTCAAATATGTCTGGTTGTTCACCTAAGGGTTCTTCTTGATCACTTCCACCAAAGAAGAGAGAAGGTTGGTTGTGTGAAGCAGTGGGGGTGTTGGGAAAAAATTTTCTTGCCTTATCTCTATTCCTACGAGGCATGAAAGGAAATATTTTTGGTTGGTTTTTGTTTCTTTTTTCCCCACAATGATAATACCTGCAAAACTGAAATTGATTGAACAAAACACATTGCAACTAGCTGAAATGAACTTGCCGAAATGAAATTTGCAGAATTGAAGAGGAAAGCAAGGAAATGCAGAACTTGAAAGAAAAGAATGACTAGTCTACTCTTGCTGAAATGAAATTTGCAGAATTGAAAAGGGAAGCAAGGAAATGTAGAACTTGAGGAAAAGAAAGGACTAGTCTACTTTTGCTGAAATAAACTATTAGCAGAATGTTGTGAGAAGAAAATAGAAGAAAGCAGTAATCACAGAATACTCTGACGCTTCCCCAGCAAAAGTGCCAAAAAGTGGTAAGCACTAGTATTACAACAATAATGCTGCAACTCTTGGGCTGCCTACTTTATTCTTATCAACCCGGTAGTTTGTAACAAACTTGGAAGCGACGGTGTTGTATGCACAAGTACTAGTTCTTACTGTAGGTTGTCACTTGGTCAGCTGACGCAAGACCACTAGGAGCTCAAGCCAGCTTCTATGGATTCCAGAAGAAGCTTTGTATGTGATGAAAGGAGAGAAAGACTACTCTACAGATACTACTCTAACTGTAGAAAGGAAAAAGACTGAAATGTAAAGCAACCAAGTAAATCCTAATTAACCAACTAATCCTACTGTTGTAGAAAGCACAATGAAAACCATGAAAATTATGCCATTATATATTCAAATAAGTAAACGACATCTAACTAAGCTATTTCTGGAAGTAAATGAGCAAACAACATCTTTTTGGATTTTTATGTGGATTTGACATGTATGTAATTTATTGTTTGTGAATGTGGCAGCGAACAGGTGGCGTTGAAGGGAGTTTTGGGGACTTGAGAGGATATAGGATGGTGTGGTTGAGTGCTAGGAGGTCTTAGGTGGCCTTCTGTAGGATTTTCCCACACTCGACCTTCAAAACAAAGCCTACAGGAAAATCTACAGGAGGACACAACAAATCTACAGGAGGAAAAACAACGTTCTACAGGAGGCCTACAGGAGGAGGCTGAGAGCAGTTTTGGCTGTTTTGAGGGTGTGAGAGTGGGTGGAAAAGGTGGATGAAGGTTGGAATGAGGTGTTAGGGCACCTAGGGTCTACCAAGAATCACTAGGAGAGAGAAATATGATTGGATTTGCTCAAGTAGAGAGGAAGAAATTCTATGGAAAATGCAGGAAACGAAGGCAGAATTGAGGGGAGACATGGGTGACCTGTAGGGAATGGATCAGATGGAGGATGGGATGGCTGATAGGCTAGCCTACTGCTATAATATATTTTCTACATAAACAACTGACAGTCAACCAATAAGATCAAGCAAGCAATGAAATAAGTGCATCTAGGAAAACAAAGTTTTGTTCAAACTAGTCTAAACTGTGATCTATGAAAGGAAATGTTGATAACTACTGCAAGAAAGGAAAGCATGAAAGAAGACTATTTTAAAATGAGAAGTGAGGATGATGAGGAAGTTCTAAAGCAAAGCAAAACTAGACTACTAACCAACTAAAAAGCTACAAACACTAGAAGTCCTATGAATGAGGAAAATCTGTGTTTTTGGGGTAGCAAGAGGGTATTTGCCTCAAATCATGGTCCAAAAGGGAGGAAGATAGGCCAAGGCACTATTGCTAGCCTTTTGAATCTTCTTTTTATCACTAATTAACCTGCTATAGAAAGCTCAAATGGAAGAAAACTACTGAATCATCAAAAGCAACCAATTCTTAACCATAAAAGAAATTCATCTAACAGCAACCTGATCTACAACTGAGATAAAAAATACAAGTACAAGTAAAGAGGAGCTTGGCTACTTGGATTTGGCCCTAACCCAAGAGCTTCATCTCTTTGAGGTAACTCAGCGCTAACTCAAAAATGGATTCCATCTTTATTCCCAAAACAATAACAAGATTACATGGAATTGTCAAAATAATAAGCTCGAAGTTGAGCAGAGTTTACAGAAGCAAAAGTAAAACTAAAAAAAACAAAAATTTGACCCTGGTGAGGCCCTAGTCCTCTCTACTTATACAAATGAAGCTACCAACAACTTCCTTAAAATCAAGGAGGCTTGGCTCCTAAAACTCGAGATAATCATCAGTCTTCCTCCACTTGCTCGACTACCTTCTAGTGTATGATTTGGCTGCTTGTACTCTGAGCTGAATGAAGGGGAATTTGAAGTGATGAGTAATAAATGAGGGGGATTCCCTCCTGTAAGTCCTTTCCTTTTTCCACTGTGAGTTATTGCTGCCATTTGTCCACTAGATCCTTGACTTTGACCTCAAAATTCATCAATAATCTGCATTAAACACATATTAGACCACATGGCATCATAACTAACTCAACTCACTCTATAAGCATAAATATAATCAGAAATCATGCAATAAGGTAAGAGAATGGTTGATTTGACTAGGTTAGGAGGTAAACTGAGCCCATATATTTACCCATTTATGAGGCTCATCATCACCCCCTACTGAAAGTGTTGCTCATCCTCTGAGCAACTTAGTCCATCTCCTCATATTTTACGGCCCTGGTGGCCTCCCTAACATCCCATGCTTCTAATGTGGTCTCCTCTTCCTTGTCATAGAATCCTACCTTCCTGTTTATCTCTTCCCACTGCTCCTGCTCTTCTTCTTCTCTTCTACCTTCCAGCATGCCTAGCAGCAATGGGGGACTCAATTTGAGGCCAATCCAATTAACCTTCAGCCTCTGCATGGAGTGCTTATACATGGGGACTCTCCTTAATGTCTCCCTCATTCTCATTGGGGAATGATATTCCCTGATCTGTAGACTGTGTGGTAAAGTGTTCCATCTCCTCATACATGCATGCACACAATCATCCCCAAGTAGCCTTTCCATATCCTCAAAGTGTGCAATGGCTTGTGCCTGATAGGGGAAATCTAAGGATTATTGGCAAGAAGATTATGTGTGCTGATGAGTGCCATGGGGTCTGGTGGCTCAGCTCTGATTATTAATGGCTCATTCTTCTCCTTTATCATCAACCTTCTTATTTCTGCTGCCCTTAACTCTTCATTGTTCATCCATGAGGCCATGGCCATTAGTTGTAGGTCCCCTAGCCTAGCATTGGGTTCCCACACATTCATGTCCATGAGGGACATGTTATGTTGCTATGGGGTAAAATGCACGGTGGATACAAAATGAACACTACCCTCAAAGGCCTTCTTGGGACCTTCGAAAGACTGTAAGATTATCTGCAAAAGCTACCAAGTTACACACATGTTCATCTATCAAACATAAATTGACAAGGTATGGAAAGAGGATCAACTTTAGTTGCTTCTAGATTTGCTTAGAGATCTCTATGCAGCAAGAAGAACTCCTTCATGGCCTACTCTAAGACAATTCCTGCACAAAGGACAAAGAAAACCAATCACAACATACGCTCTTGAAAACTAATGTAAGAATGCACAATAAACATATATTAGTGTATAACTTAACTACTCATATCGAAAAGCATCAGAATGAACAAATAAATGAACAACATTACTGACACTATGGAGTAGGGAACACAACTGCAGTTCTATTTGTATAGTGGAAGAGTGATTACAACCATCCATTGTATTAGCCTTCCCTTGCCCCTTCTTCCTCTCTCTCTCTCTCTCTCCTTCAACTCACTTCTTCAAGTATATGACAGTTCCACAATAGCTTAATGGGCTATCCTTCTAAATGCTTTGACCCTTTTACAATGGCCCTCTCTCTACTTATGTAGCAATCGAATTAGGGCTACCAAGCTCCTCCTAGAGTGCATTAGGGCAAAAGCCATGAACCTGCCCTTTTTTCAATCTTTTTCCCATTTGCCTTCATTCTCAGATTGGAATTTCTCCTAATATCTTGATTTTTGGAGTTTCCTTGCTTTTATTGAGAAAATTTAGGGATAAATATCTAGATATTTGTGAGCAGATTCATTGGCTTGACCCTTTGAACATCCCTTAGGTTCAGTAATGCTCCCCCTGGTCTAACAACATGAGTTAACAAGGTGACTAACACTCCTCTATGCTTGGTAACAAGCTTGATAAAGCAGGTTGGCAGTGTGCAGAGAGCGTTAGTGTGGAATCAAGGCCTGCAATTATGGTCTCTGCTTCAGTCATCCTGTCTTTCACCTCTGAGTTGATGAGGAGGTCATTTTGTCCTATAAAATATGCCCCCTAAAGTATGAGATCAGAGGCAGAGATGATGACTGAAATACTTTAGAAAAAATTGTAATTTTCTGTCGTTATTTTGTAGAGAGAGAGAGAAGTTTCGGGTGGCAAGGAAACCTGATACAACACACACAGATATATAATATAATATATATATATTATATATATAATATATATTATATATAAACTGCTAAAATCATGTCCTGAGTTGGGCATTCCCATGCTTAGTAGCTATGTCAGAGTAATTTTCTCTTCTGAGATATAACAATGCTGGCCGTCGATAAGCACAGAGCGGATCCAGAGTCATAATAGATCATCCTGAAATAGCTGTCTCCAAAGAACAATATCTACAGCTTGGGAGAGGAAACAAGGCTGAATGATGCAAGCCTCTACCCAAGGTCTTGATTTTTGCTTCACCGAACAGTGTTGAAGTCAAACATGCATGAAATAATCTAATTACCAGTCAATAATGGATACCATTAATAGATGTAAGGAAGGCCAACGATAATGGTGATGGTCTCCAAGATGCACAGTGCAAACTAGCGAGTGTGAAAAATTTCTTTGTCATCGAACACTCGTAGAATCACTTAACCAAGAGTCAATAATGAAAACCCATGATCAAACACAAGGTAACCTACCACTAATTTCTGCAAGTACCAAGGCATTGAATGTGTTTCTGGGTTATCTTCCTAGATAAATTGTTGAAGTCGATAGGAAGAAACCTGTCGAAAGGTAGGCAATGACATGTCCTACATTAGTTGAAACGAAATCAGACAAGAATGATTTTTTTTTGAGGAATCTTTTGAGCATTTGGGTTGAAACAACGGAGGGCATGATGAAAGGATATGTATGATCGGTTGATAGAGGAAAACGATGGGGACCCTTGAACAATAGAAGGCATGACAATGGTTTTAACCAGATAGAACTAGACTCATGAACACTACAGAGTGTTAGGATACAGAGATGCAATTACATCAGGGTATATAGGATAAAACTCATGGGTTGGTAGGGTTCATACTAAGAGGCCATTAAAATGAAGGTTTATCTGAGGGAGTGCCATGTTCAACGGAACTATTGTTGGCAAACCACACTTTCAAATATGGAATATAGTTGTATTGTCCACTTTCCCCGTCTAATTAATTTAATGAGTCAAGACAGGTAAACTCATCGATATTTTCATGTTTAAAGAGTCTAAAAAGGATCACAAAAAGAATGACTCTTTGCCCTATCTGATTAGTTTAATGAGTCTAGATAGGAAAACTTGTCGATTTCTTCATCTTTTAAGAGTCTGAAAAGTATCATAAAAAGAACGACTCTATATCTTGTCTGTGTTTTTAAAGAGTCCAGACTAGACAAGTCGGTGGTATCGTAAAGAGAGACTCCATGGTGGTCCTTTGTCATAGTTGTTAACCGGGTGCGACAAAAGGTTAATAGTATACCTGGATCAGTTACTTTTCTGTATTTTAATCTATTGAACCTGGTGTTGGATACCTATACCAATAGGTTTCATATTTCATGATGGGCAAATTCAAATGCCAAATATGCTCTGCTTTGCTGATATAAAGATCCCATATTTCCAAGGAAAGGCAAGGTGTGTACATGCCTTCATGTCTATTAAATTTTGATGGATGGTCCAACAGTCTAATCTGGATCATGCAATGTTTCAATTTTTTGTTGTAGAATAGAGAAAGAAGTCTGTCCAAACTGTTTAATCTTGGCAGATCAGTAGTTAGGCAGAGAAGCTAAGGTTCCCAACTGCTTAATCTGGGGCCTTGGATGAAATAAGGGTAGTGCTAGATAGGAAATCAAAGGAAAAAGCCAATGAAAAAGAAAAGGCACATAAGGGTCTGCAAGTCCAAGTGCACCCTCCAAGAAGAAACAAAAAATGCTAGGAAAATAGATGGTAGGTAGATGGGGTTGCAGAAGTGGGGTGTTTCCTTCCAAACTGAATCTTGCTGATCAATACAAGGAAAACAACACAATGGAGCATGTCTAACTTCCCTTTTTTCCTGATTTATCACTCATTGCTAACATCCCTTCACCAGTTGTGGTTATGTAAGAATTCAAGGTTTTATGTTGGTCCTTGTTGCCTTTAAGAGCCACATTTCTTGTGAAAAATTCTTTTCATTTTGATCTACTCCCTAAAACTAAGTTGTTTTCAAGTAAACTTAGTAATATCACTCCTCATGCACCTTCTCCCTCCATATTAACCTTTAACTTTTATTATCTAACTCCCTATGTTACCCTTTCCCTACTATTATAACACAATGGTGTATAAACCCTAAGCATTCTATAAATATCCCCTCCTTGGCATTATAGTCATATGATTCATTACCAGGGAATCAAATTGACATCTGGTCAGTTTGAGAACCCAAGCCTAACCTCTTTTCCTCCCTCAGAAACTCATCTACCTAGTCAAACCTTCATTTTGCCTAAAAAACCTTGGAAAAACCCTTTGCACCCTTTTAACCCGCTCAAAAGGCAAAATACCTTGAAAACCCACTTTTGCCGCTTTATCCTAAGTTCAGGATTTATGCGCGTTTGATACAAAATACATTGAAAAAACTATTGTTTGTGCATTTATCCAAAGTTTGATGGTGCGCACGAGTTTGCAAAAGAAATTTCATCAAAAACCCATTTTTTCCTAAGTTTCGGGATTTATGCGCCTTTGTAAAAATACATAAGAAAACCATGCAATTCGCGAAAAAATATAAGGCTCCCGCTGGGCACAAATCCCAAGGAAAGTAATATTTTAATGCCTGCCCGACGCCGTATCATCCGTGCAGGCCATTGGCCTGTTGACCGTCCGATCAAGCACTTTTCATCCAACGGTTGACGCGGATATCGGACCGGCCCCGACGTCCGAAAGATATCGTCCGATATCTGTCAGAGGCTGACGTCAGGCCTCGGCCACGCGTCGCCCCCAAATCGTATCGGAGCCCCCTCTGACAGATCCCTTTCCGAATCAAAAGCGGTGCGATACGATACCGCTGTGGTTTCCGGTTTTCCGCCAATCTGCCTGCCAGCATCAGCGCCGCGTCACTACCTATCTCATCTCCGCGTCCGCAACCCCCGTCCACCATTGGTCCACCTTTCTGCCACCTCACCACCCTCGTGGACAACTCATAGGCCACCACGTCACCTAATGACATCATGCTAACGTCATCCGACCCTGACCCACCTGATGACGTCATCCGAAAAAGGTGCGAATGTCCCAAAAATCCATATTTTGTCAAATTTTCGCATTTTTTTGCACTTTTTGCAAAAGCTGTTGTTGCGCCCTCTGCATGCATTTTACGTCCAAAATTGCACCAACCTGCTCAAATCGACCTGGAGACCTTCGGCGCACCTACCCACCTGCATTCGTGATCCGGACAATCGACTTCACCAGGTATTTATCCCTGCAAGTCTTCTCTGCGCCTGGTTTTGTCTACAATAGGTGAAAATTAACTCAAGACACTAAAAAACGCAAAATTCACCGGTCAACACCCTGCACCAAGCTCCCATTTGGAAATTGAACGGTTGAAATTCAATAACCGAGCTTGTTTAAACAAAATTCTCATTAAAAACTTGCATTATATTAGTGCAGTCGTGAACAAAAAACCTGGTACCTACACCTAAATATTAAGAAGGGTCTGCCGAAGAAAAATATTCACCTTCTCAAGTAACTGTGGGCAGTATTTCAATTGCTGCAAGCTTACCCTGTCATCCTCCATTTCTCAATTCATCTCTTCACCCAGGTAGTACTCTTTTTTCTGTTGCCCAGTCTAGTAACATCAGTCTACATAAAAAACAGAGTTTAAGTAACCTACAAAACAGAGTTTAAGTAACCATGGAGACTCCAGTTGCACCGGTGGCCCTCAATGTTGCTCCGTTGAATGCCCCTCAGAGAGAATTGGAGTGGCAGGATTTGGCAGACTTAGATTATCCAATCTCAAAAGACTCCTTAACGCACAACAAGTTCCACCTCCACCTGCTAAATGAGCTAAAGGCCAAACATGTGGATGGGACAGATATATTGGGCATTTGGGATTCCTTCCTCCCAATCTTCAGGCTCCCTTAGGTCAACCAATTCCCTGACCTGATTCATCTGTGTGCTGTATGCTATGATCCCACTCAGAGAGCTGTGCTTGACCTTTCAGGCTCAGTTGTATTTTACATCACCCCCGAGGCCATTAGAGAGATGCTGCAGTTTAAGACTGAGAAGAAATTGGTTCCCTTGTCTTTGTTGGATCTGATAAACCAAGGAGCTAGAATGCTGACAGTTGCTCAGATAACAAAGCTGAACCAATTGTTTATTAACTCTAACACTGTGCAATACCCTCCTATTTTTTCTAGTTACCTCAACCAATTGGGCGTAGACCTTGCAGATATGATCAGTTCCATCCCGGGGTATAAATCAGTTGAGTATATTAATGAAACTGTACTGGTGATGATGACTATGTTTTCCCCTGGCAAAACTCCAATCTGTTATGACTATGCCACCTACATATCAAATAAGATGCATGAGAAGTTTATGAACCTGTCAAGAGAGAAGGTGTTCAGATACACCTCCTACATCTACCACTTAATTCTATATTATCAGCATGAGAAATTCTCCTTCATTGTCAAAAGAATGGATGCACAAGGCAATCCAAGGTCGGTAGTGTACTGGAGCTCAGTTTTTCACTGCATAGCCTACTCTCCATACACTTACTATGAGTTCATAGACCTCTTCATCCACCCAGCCATGTCTCTGTTCTTGAGCTCGCCTCCTCCAAGACTGACAGACAAGATGCAGAGAATCCTCCAATTGTCCAAAGTGTATAGCATTGGGGATTGGTATTTTTACCAAAACTACACCGTTATCAGAATATATGGTTGTGAGTTACCCCCATACAGACTGCCCAAGTATGTGCCCATGAGACTATTTTCCCTTGAATACTTCAGGTAATTTGGGAATGCTGATATGATACACTTCTCAGGAAAGGGTAAGAAGGCACAGCTGAAAGTGAAAAACCAATTGGGCCACCTTGTTTTGAACAAAAGGGAGGAAGGCTGGAAAGAAGCTGATAGAAAGCTAGAAGGCCTTGGTCTAAAGACCAGTTTCCTCTGGAAACCCTATGACCCCAATCACTCCATATCATTAAGAAGGGTCAAATATAGGCTCTATAGTTATGACCATGTAAGGCTGCCTCACATTGAACAATATGTAATTCAACCAAAATGGAAAAGAGGCACACTAGAGGAACCTATCACACAAGAAGAACTGAATGAGAGAGCAAGAAGAAATCTTCTTAAAATGGCTGACTTGGAACTTCCTGCACAGGTTTTCTCTCTGCCAAAGCCTCAAGCAGGAGCAGCTGCCTCATCATCCACAGCACATCAGGAGGCAGTCCAAACTACAAGTCAAGCTCACAGTAAAGGCAAGGAAAAAGAGATGGAACAAGAACAGGTTCAGCAACCTCAACAGGTACAACAGCCACAAAAGGAGCAGCCAGGGCAAGGAGAACAGATAGCAGAGGCCCTAATGGTCACAGAGTAGCAACCAAAACAAATGGCACCTCCCAGGAAAGACTCAAGGATTGATTCTTCTGTCCTCCAAACCCCACAAAGAGAGGACATAAACAGGAAAAGTGACAGAGAGATTCCCCATACTGGCTCAACAACTCAAGGGGAGAAGAGGCAAAGGTTAAACCCTTTTTCTGAAGAAGAAATGCCAATAGGGCAAACTTCAGGTACAGGCCTGCCCAGCATGGAGGCCTCAGCCAGTTCCTTCCAGCAAGGACAAGAAAGGGCAGCAGGAGGAGAAGTTAGCTCCTCAGGCCAACAGAGGGAAGGCGAGAGAAGCATCAAGCAGCAATTCAAGGACATCAAAAAGAGAAATGAACCCTTAAGGCTGGAATTTTATAATCATTTATTAAAAATGGCTCCCACTAACTAGCAAAGACTCATGTCTGCCTATGATGCACATGAGGGTAAAATGATAATGAACCATTTCACACCAGCTGTGCAGCAACCACAGTCAGCTGCCGATTATATCAGGAACAACCTTGAGGTCCTCACCAAGGACATCCACCCAATGGATCAGATTGTATTGCACAAACAAACGGGTGAGATGGTGTATGCCACCTTGGCAGATAAGACCTTGGTGAACTATAGGCTACAAAATAGCCTAAATAATACCACTGCACAACTTGAGTTGGAAAGGGCATCCTCTCAAGCAAAAGATAATAGGATCAAAGCTCTAGAAGACATCATAATAGAGCTTGGACATGATCCTAAGGATGTCAAGGCAGTGCAGGAGATTCTGAAGCTGAGGGATGCTGATATGGCAGCACTAAGGAAAATGATAAAAATCCCAGCAACTCTTCATCCTCAAACAGAAGAGATTGCCCAGCTCAGACAAGACAAGGATGCAGCTGCTATGCTGGATACATTATATAAAGAGTTCATCCAGACACAAGAGAAGCTGCAGGAATCAGAGGCTACCCTTCAGGCAGCATTGCAACAAAAGGAGGCAGGACAAACTTCACAACCCCCTCCAGAAACAATTAATCTGGAGGAATCTCCTCAAACCACTGCCCCTCCTAGTCAGCAGACACAACAAGCAGCACCGTCCACCTCAGCACCAACAACAGAGCAGGCTGAAATCCTTGACATGCAGAAGCTGAGAAATGAGATTCAAGAATTGGAGTCTCAAATGTCAGAGTTGAATCAGGCAAAGACACTCTAGCTAAGATCAATGAGAAATATGACGAATCCAAGCAAAATGTGGCTGAAAGGGAAAGAGAGGTAAAGGCTCTCAAAAAGAGAATAAATGAGCTAGAGAAGGAGCTCACACTGGACAAGGTGACAACTGAGCTCAAAAGGATCCTATGGGCCAATATTGGCTAGTCCATCACAGACCAGTGGGAGTACATTGAGGCCATTCATGAGCAAATGGCACTCATTGGAAAAGCACACAGAGAAATTCAAAGGGCAAGGGCATCTCTAGGCAGCATGCCTGAGATTGCCACCAGAATGATAAATGTGCTCAATTATAGGACAAGCTCCCAGCTGATCAAAATGGGAATTGCCAACAGGACTGAGACCATTTCGATGGTCAAAAGGGTCCTGACACTAAGAAACCTGGTACAAACCTTGGAAAGAAGAAGCCAGGATATGCAGGTAGATACCAATAAGTTCCACGAAAGGTTCATGGCATTACAAAATAGAGGTCTTCCTAGCCTGACGGAGCCATCAGGAAGGCTACTCTCACATGAAAAATATGCCAAGAGAGTCAACACTTTTGCTGCCAATCAGATTGCAGAGACATCAAGCACATCAGCAGAAACAGGGCCAGCAACAGGACAGACCCTTTTCAACAGGGTGGAGAGCTTATTCTTCATTATGAATGAAATCACTCACTTGTTTGATGAGCCTCCCCATTTTTACAAGTATACAGAGGTAGATGAGACGATGGGGTCAATTTTGAGGCATCAATTGCCTACACAGGAAGTGTGGAATAATTTAATACAATTATTGTTAAACCAAAGCCAGTAATTATATTTTTCTTTTTTTGAAAATATTTAAATTTTCATACACAGGAAAATAAGGATATATCAGCAGGTATGCAGAAAGAGGATGAGCCAACTCAGCACAACTATTCGGCCACCACAGTAGCACTGGCAGTCACAGGTGACAGGGCCAAAAATCTACAGAAGGACAGAGCTGCACAAACGTGTCACTTGGCAGTTATAACAAAGTGTTCAACCGACTCAGTGAGCTCCAAAAGTCGAAATTTTCTGACAGGAGTAAAGAGCATTTATGTTGTATTAAAGGTTGTAATAACTTCTTATCTACAATTTCTGTACGAGTTAATGAAGATATTTTATCTCTCAGATGACTCAATGCCTCAGATATTTTGTATGAAACACTTCTATATATTCCCCCTCGCATAAGTTAGCAGGGGTTGGACGTTGGATGTCGGAGATTGTTCATATCTATTCTACTGTTCTTTTACTGTAACTCTCAGAGAAGTAATACAAAAGATGATGGAATTTCAAAAGATCTGTTTTGCTTGATTTTTCTAGTGTTTAGCTGAAAGTTGTGGGATTCCTGCGTATCTCATGACACAATAAGTTTTTCTTATAACTCTTTGTTATGTGTTTTGTTATCTTTCATATCTCTTTCATATTCACGTGTCTTACAGTTTATAGCAAGGAAAAAGAATAGTTCCAGGATTTAATCACAGATTACCCTGAACTCAATCTAAGCTATTCTGAATGTTTTTCTTCAAGTTATAGTAATAAAGGCGTAATTCTTAAATGCTACCCTTTCACACTATACCTTTCATAGTGATTATTGTTTCAGGAATTCAAGTCTGCTCCTGAGGAATACATCTCCTTCTCACACCCCAGCTTAGTGGAAAGTTCTTAATTTCTTTTCACTGGTTGTTCACATTTCACCATCATAAATTCAAGTTTGTTTCGTGAAGTACCTAAATGGCCCTGTAAATCTAGCTGCTCAAACTCAAGATCTCAAGAAACCAGTAGCCACAGACTCCATTGCCCAATGGACTAACTTTATCTGCAGATCTCCACTTTAAGTACAGAAAGAAATCCTTCCAACCAAACATAAACCAAAAACCTTTACTTCATAACTAGCCTAATATCACCACAGAACAGAGACAAACCTTATAGAGAGAGTCCTCTCTGATTACAGCTGGGCTAGAAGCTGTAGTCCAAAGACTGGTTAGTGGTTACCCCGGCCGTATTCCCTTGGGAGTCATAGGGAACAACCTGGGTGTTAACATAAATGGCGACTCCACTGGGCAACTCTTCAGGATTTAGAAAAAACTATATATCTGCTAAAGTTACACTCGAAACCTGAATATTAGTCAAGAAGCCTTCAAAGCTATTTCTGTACCAACACTAACAGCCTCAGGGAAGATTTGATTAAGTTAATCTTCATACTCGTTTTAAGATACTATAGCCTTTTCAAAATCTTGTCCAGTCCTTGCGAGATACAAATTTTCCTAAAAGACTCAAAAGACTAGCTCAGAAACTGGCTCCCAAGAAGAATCTTCGGTACACTAGGGCAAATCCTGACCCAAACCCACCTACTGTCTTTGAAAATCCTAATACAATCCCTAAATTTATCAAGAAGCAGCAAGGGCTAGATAAGCTTGCTGACTTAAGTCCAGAGACAGTTCACCCCAACCCCATCTCCACTCCAATCAAGGTTCTTTTTCGCTCCACCCCTAGTTCCCCTAGTTCTCCATCCACATCCCAAAGCCCCCCTCTCACATCCTCATCCCCCACACATACTCCCTTGACCAACACTCTAGGCTCTGCTATACCTGTCACCCCTGTGGTACCCATTGTTCCTTTTGTCCCAGTTGTCCTTGTCAATCTCCCAAACTTTGTGAATATGGCTATGAGGTATGCACCTCTGCAATTACCTACTAATCCTGCAGCTCTACCTCAGGATTACCAAGCCAAAATCTCATATTTTGACTCGACTGGCCCTTACTCTGCTATTCAGCATGCCAAGAGAATGCAGGATCATTTTTAAAACTATGAGATAGATGATGAAAGTGTGAGGATGAAAATTTTTGTCCAAAGCCTAACAGGTGATGTCAGAACTTGGTTCAGGTCACTTCCTGCAAATACCATTACAACCCCTGATGAGCTTTACCAAGCCTTTACCAACAGATGGGAGAAAAATAAGGATCCCTTGCACATACTTGGTGAATATGACATGATTAAGAGAGGTCCTCAAGAGACAGTTTTGGAGTATTGTGCTAGGTTCAACAATGTATACAATGCAATACCCCAAAACTTAAGACCTCCTCCTGATTTGGCCTTATACAAATTCCCTGATGGATTTGACCCTGACATGGCTTATCAATTAAAAGAAAGAGCCCCTCTAACCCTTGAAGAGGCACAAAAGGTTGCTGTCACAGTTGAGGCTAACCTAATTGCCAAGAGAAACAGGGCAAGATTGGAAAAAAGGGTTACCTACAAAGAGGAACCCTCAACCTTTGACCAGAAATTGGATGCAATAATCTCTGGTAAGAAGAGGTTGGGTGACAGAATGGAATCAATGGAGAGAAAGCATCATGGGAAGCACCACAAAACAACCCTAACAGAAATCCAAACTTTAGGAGAAACCAAAACCCAAACGTGGGCAAGGCTAACTCTGATCCAGAGATAAGACCCCCGTTCCAGGAAAACTATGCTGAAACATCCACTTCAGATGAGAAAGTGGATGACACCCACATTCACATAATGGGCCTTGATGATGAGCACCAAGTTTTCCTAAGTCAAGAGGATCATGAAGATGAGGACATTAAACAATTCCAGACCAAGTCAGGTGAGTCATTTGACTTCAAACAAGGTTATGACACAGCTGTTTATGAAGTTCATAAACAATACAAACTAAGAAGTAGAACTATAAACATAACACAGCCTGAAAAAACAAAGGACAGACTGCAGCCTAAGGGTGTCATAGTAACAGAACCAATTAACACAACTGATTCACTTACAAAGGAAGTAACCATCGAAGAATTTACTGAACAACATCCCTCAACACAGAAGCCACTAGCTGCATCATCTTTACAGCCTAATCCAAGAAAAGTTCCTCAAGAGATGAATGAAAAACAGAAGCCCCAAGATCAAGACAAGGATCAAGAAGAAAACTTACTAAACAAAGAAAAGGTGGTCACCCACAACACTAAGGCCCAATATGAAAACCCCTTTGACTTGGAAGCTGGAATTGGCAAACTGAAAATAGCCATTCCTCTTGCAGAACTAGCCAAGCAGGACATCTATAAACAACAGATTAAGAAGTCCCTCCAACTCACTCGAGACAAAGACAATGTCAATGTATTGGATGACACCCCAGAATTGTTGTTTGGTCTAGAGGTTGATGGAAAAACAGCAGGCACAGGGATCTTACCTTTTTATGTAAGTTTGCATATCCATGATAAGATACTACACAATGCAATGTTTGACTCAGGTGCCTCTCATAACCTGATGCCAAAATCAGTCATGGAAAGGCTGAATCTAGATATTATTAGGCCATATAAGGACCTATTCTCATTTGATTCCAGCCAAGTTAAATGTCTAGGCTTGATAAAAGACTTGTGTGTGTCCCTGGTCCAATACCCAAATAAAACAATCTTGATGGATGTCGTCGTTGCTGATATTCCACCCAAGTATGTAATGTTATTGTCAAGATCATGGGGGGATAAACTTCAAGGGTCCCTTCAATTAGACATGTCATATGCCACAATCACAGTCTTTGGTCAACCCAAGAGACTATATAGAGAGTCACTCATGAAATACATGGTCAACACTGAAGAAAAGCCTCAAAACTTCCCCATATATGTTGTCCATTCTGACATAGACTCATATATCCTTTTTAATGACAATACAGGTTACACAAATAATGAAGAAATCCAGACAATCAAACCAGATCAGCATATCAATGAAGGAACCCCTGACATATAAACATTGGTTGAGTCAAAAGATGAAAATGTTCAAGAGGACAAATCATATGAGGATGAAAACAAGACACTCAAACAAGATCAGGACTTTAATGAAAAAACTGCTGCTCTAGAAACAAAGCCGATCCCATCAAGTGAGAAGACTGGTCTAAAAGTCAAACTAAATGAAGAAACAAAACTTCAACTCACAATTCCAGACCACAGAGAAATAATTGAGTCTCCCCTAGAACAAGAGATCTTATGGTTCCTAGAATTTGATGGATCAGTCAACAAATTAGGGGCAGCAGCTGGAGTTTCGATACAGAATAAACAAAACAGCCATGCAGAGGGTCGAGCCTATAGACTAAACTTCAGGTGCACTAACAACATGGCTGAGTATGAAGCTCTCTTACTAGGCCTCAAGTTAGTAAAATCCCTACA
>APFE031518491.1:196479-232947 GCA_000404065.3 Pinus taeda | reverse complement strand
GGAGAAGTTAGCTCCTCAGGCCAACAGAGGGAAGGCGAGAGAAGCATCAAGCAGCAATTCAAGGATATCAAAAAGAGAAATGAACCCTTAAGGCTACAATTATATAATCATTTATTAAAAATGGCTCCCACTAACCAACAAAGACTCATGTCTGCCTATGATGCACATGAGGGTAAAATGATAATGAGCCATTTCACACCAGCCGTGCAGCAACCACAGTTAGCTGCCGATTATATCAGGACCAACCTTGAGGTCCTGGCCAAGGAAATCCACCCAATGGATCAGATTGAATTGCACAAACAAACGGGTGAGATGGTGTATGCCACCTTGGTAGATAAGACCTTGGTGAACTATAGGCTACAAAATAGGCTAAATAATACCACTGCACAACTTGAGTTGGAAAGGGCATCCTCTCAAGCAAAAGACAACAGGATCAAAGCTGTAGAAGACATCATAATAGAGCTTGGACATGATCCTAAGGATGTCAAGGCAGTGCAGGAGATTCTGAAGCTGAGGGATGCTGATATGGTAGCACTAAGGAAAATGATAAAAATCCCAGCAACTCTTCATCCTCAAACAAAAGAGATTTCCCAGCTCATACAAGACAAGGATGCAGCTACTATGCTGGTTACATTATATAAAGAGCTCATCTAGACACAAGAGAAGCTGCAGGAATCAGAGGCTACCCTTCAGGCAGCATTGCAGCAAAAGGAGGCAGGACAAACTTCACAACCCCCTCCAGAAACAATTAATCTGGAGGAAGCTCCTCAAACCACTGCCCCTCCAGTCAGCAGACACAACAAGCAACACCGTCCACCTCAGCACCAACAACAGAGCAGGATGAAAGCCTTGACATGCAGAAGTTGAGAAATGAGATTCAAGCCTTGGAGTCTCAATTGTCAGAGTTGAATCAGGCCAAAGACACTCTGGCTAAGATCAATGAGAAATATGACAAATCCAAGCAAAATGTGGCTGAAAGGGAAAGAGAGGTAAAGGCTCTCAAAAAGAGAATAAATGAGCTAGAGAAGGAGCTCACACTGGACAAGGTGACAGCTGAGCTCAAAAGGATCCTATGGGCCAATATTGGCCAGTCCATCACAGACCAGTGGGAGTACATTGAGGCCATTCATGAGAAAATGGCACTCATTGGAAAAGCACACAGAGAAATTCAAAGGGCAACGGCATCTCTAGGCAGCGTGCCTGAGATTGCCACCAGAATGATAAATGTGCTCAATTATAGGACAAGCTCCCAGCTGATCAAAATGGGAATTGCCAACAGGATTGAGACCATTTCGATGGTCAAAAGGGTCCTGACACTAAGAAACCTGGTACAAACCCTGGAAAGAAGAAGCCAGGATATGCAGGCAGATATCAATAAGTTCCAGGAAAGGTTCATGGCATTACAAAACAGAGGTCTTCCTAGCTTGACAGAGCCATCAGGAAGGCTACTCTCACATGAAAAATATGCCAAGAGAGTCAACACTTTTGCTGCCAATCAGATTGCAGAGACAGCAAGCACATCAGCAGAAACGGGGCCAGCAACTGGACAGACCCTTTTCAACAGGGTGGAGAGCTTATTCTTCATTATGAATGAAATCACTCACTTGTTTGATGAGCCTCCCCATTTTTACAAGTATACAGAGGCAGATGAGACGATGGGGTCAATTTTGAGGCATCAATTGCCTACACAGGAAATGTGGAATAATTTAATACAATTATTGTTAAACCAAAGCCAGTAATTATATTTTTCTTTTTTTGAAAATATTTAAAGTTTCATACACAAGAAAATAAGGATATATCAGCAGGTATGCAGAAAGAGGCTGAGCCAACTCAGCACAACTATTTGGCCACCACAGCAGCACTGGAAGTCACAGGTGACAGGGCCAAAAAGCTACAGAAGGACAAAGTTGCACAAACGCATCACTCGACAGTTATAACAAAGTGTTCAACCGACTCAATGAGCTCCAAAAGTCGAAATTTTCTGACAGGAGTAAAGAGCATTTATGTTGTATTAAAGGTTGTAATAACTTCTTATCTACAATTTCTGTACGATTTAATGGAGATATTTTATCTCTCAGATGACTCAATGCCTGAGATATTTTGTATGAAACACTTCTATATATTCCCCCTCGCATAAGTTAGCAGGGGTTGGACGTTGGATGTCAAAGATTGTTCATATCTATTCTACTGTTCTTTTACTGTAACTCTCAGAGAAGTAATACAAAAGATGATGGAATTTCAAAAGCTCTGTGTTGCTTGATGTTTTCTGGTGTTTAGCTAAAAGTTGTAGGATTCCTGCGTATCTCATGACACAATAAGTTTTTCTTATAACTCTTTGTTATGTGTTTTGTTATCTTTCATATCTCTTTCATATTCCTGTGTCTTACAGTTTATAGCAAGGAAAAAGAATAGTTCCAGAATTTAATCACAGATTACCCTGAACTCAATCTAAGCTATTCTGAATGTTTTTCTTCAAGTTATAGTAATAAAGGCGTAATTCTTAAATGCTACCCTTTCACACTATACCTTTCATAGTGATTATTGTTTCAGGAATTCAAGTCTGCTCCTGAGGAATACATCTCCTTCTCACACCCTAGCTTAGTGGAAATTTCTTAATTGCTTTTCACTGGTTGTTCACATTTCACCATCATAAATTCAAGTTTGTTTCGTGAAGTACCTAAATGGCCCTGTAACTCCAGCTGCTCAAACTCAAGATCTCAAGAAACCAGTAGCCACAGACTCCATTGCCCAATGGACTAACTTTATCTGCAGATCTCCACTTTAAGTACAAAAAGACATCCTTCCAACCAAACATAAACCAAAAACCTTTACTTCATAACTAGCCTAATATCACCACAGAACAGAGACAAACCTTATAGAGAGAGCCCTCTCTGATTACAGTTGGGCTAGAAGCTGTAGTCCAAAAACTGGTTAGTGGTTACCCCGACCGTATTCCCTTGGGAGTCATAGGGAACAAACTGGGTGTTAACACCTGGATAAAGAGAAACCTTTTTCCAATAGATGTCGACCTCATTTTGTTACGAATATGAGGCGACGTACTCAACTCGTGTTTTGTTGTGAATTTTTGATGAGCCCAGTAACAAACACTCGGGATTTTTCAGTTTTAACGAGTGAGAAAAGTACCTAAAAGAGTGCTCAGGTCGTCTTTAGCAAGTTTAACAAGCAGCAAGACATAGCTCGAGATTTTTTTCAGTTTAAAGAGCGAGAAAAAAGTGCCTACAAAGAATGCTCCTTTGGTCTTTTTCAATTTATGAGCTGGAAAAATATCAAAAAAGAGTTGCTTAGAGCATCGTTACATGTATTTAACGAGCGTAATGATGAAAACTCGAAGATGTTTATTATTTTTTAAAGAGAAATAAAATATCACAAAATGTGCTCTAACCATCGTCGCAAAGTTTTAACGATCTTAACGGTGAAAACTCAGAGATGTTTATATTTTTTAAAGAGAAATAAAATACCCCTAAAAGTGCTCTATTGATCATGGTGTATGTTTAACGAGCCCCACGAAAAAAACCTCGGAGATGTTTATATTTTTTAAAGAGAAATAAAATATCTCAAAAAGTGCTCTATTGTATAAAATTGCATAGCATATGCCTAGTGCAATACTAGGCATAATACTTCTTTAGGTAGAGTCCATTCCTGGGCTCCTTGAGCGGGACTCCTTCCTGGTCCTATAATTCGTATGCCCCTTTTGAGAGGACTTTCTTGACAATATAGGGACCTAGCCATAATAGTTGTAATGTGCCTGTCCCCAAGAGATCGTGTTTTTGATCATAGACTAGCACAAGGTCACCCTCTTGGTAAGAATGAAGCTTAACGTTTTTGTTGTATTGGGATTTGACCCAACACTTGTGAACTTCAAGTGTTATTTTGGCATCTCCACGGGTTTCGTGCAATTGAGCAAGGTATAGTAAGCATTCTTCTTTGGGAGTAGTGTCGGGTAGGAGTTCAATGACTAGTTTCAGGGAAGGGATCTGACACTCAATGGGTAGAACTGCTTCTAGGTCGTACACTAGTTGAAAGGGTGTAAAGCCAATGGTAGTCTTTACTAAAGTTCAGTATTCCCATAACACCGAATATAACATTTGGTGCCAATTGGCTTTATGGTTTCCTACCAACCTTTGGATCATGGTTTTCAAGATGCCATTTACTACTTCTACTTGACCATTAGCTTGGGGGTAGTAGGAGGAAGATTGATCCTGACGGAAACCAAGCAGCGACATAAAATCAGACATCATATGGTTTTGGAAGTGAGAGCCATGGTCTATAACGATTGTACTGGGTACAAAAAAATGATAGATAACCTAATTAAACAGGAATAGCGCCACAGTTTCTCCATCGGCGCTATAGGTAGGAAGGGCTTCGACCAATTTCATGAAATAGTCCACAGCTATTATGATATAGTTGTGTCCAACAGAGGAAACAAGATTATAGGTGACAAATTCGATCCCCCATGTGGCAAACAGGCTAATGTAAACCACTAAGTGTAGTATGGCCATAGGGGCGCGCATTTTCTTTGTGAATATTTTACAAGGATGGCATTTCCGGATGGCCTAAACACAATCTTTGAACAAGGTTAGATAGTAATAGCCCACGCATAGGATTTTCTGTACAGTAGATATACGAGAAAGATGATTGCCACATGCCCCAACATGGTAGTCATTTAAAACATGCTTTGCCTCTTCATGAGTGAGGCACCACCGAAGAACTGTATCCGGACCACGATGATATAATGTATCGTTAAGCACTAGATAGTGTTGCACTTGGTGATGGATGCGACGATGGTTGTTTGTTGTGAGTTCCAGGTAGAACCGTTGCACTTGGATGTAGACAAGAAGGTCTCCATACCAAGGATCGGTGGTGTCGATAAGAAAGATAGCTTCATCTGGTAAAGGATCGTGGGCTATCTCGTTTGGATCAAAGATGGGAAGGTCTGACAAAAGTTTGGCAAAGACTAATGAGTTCTTTGCCTTGGCAACTGTGTAAACCAAATCAAATTGTTGGAGGATGACAATCCATTTTTAATATTTTCTTCCAATTACTTGATGAGACAAAATATGTCTCATGGGATTCTCCAAGGCAATGACAGTAGTCTGTTGCAACATGATATAGTGTCGGAACCGTTTGACAGCAAAGACGACTGCCAATGATAGCTTCTGCACATGTGAATATATGAGCTCAGGTCTAGCTAGGCCTTTGGAGAAATAATAAATCACATGTTCACTCCAGTCATTGTGTGTTTGAACCAAGACCATTCCAAGGGAGGATGGTGAGGCTGCCAGGTAAAGACGAAATTCGCGACTATAGTCGGGAGCGCTGAGGAGAGGAGTGGATATAAGTGCATTTTTCAAGGCATCAAATGATTGTTGAGCTTGCTCGTCCCAGATATATGACACTTCTTTCTTAAGTCGGTGCATGAAACCTTTCATCAATTCGGCATAATTTATGATGAATCGTCGTAAAAAGTTTGCTTTCCATTACGAACTTTGGAGCTAAAGGACGAATTGTGGTTCTGGAAATTGAACAATTGCTTTTACCTTATCAGGATCAATCCTAATCCCCTACTTGGAGACAATGAATCCAAGTGTCCAGATTCGATGAAGAAAACGCATTTATGCGGATTCAGGCAGATGTTATAAAACCGGTACCTTAGAAAGATTGCTCTTAAATGATTGAGGTGTTGCGTTCGTAACTTGGAATGGCCTGGGAGGTCATCCAAGTAAGCTTTAACGATATGCCTGATATCGTGAAATGCATAATCCATGGCTCTTTGAAAAGTTGCTCTCGCATTCTTTAAACCAAATGGGAGTTTTCTATAGGCAAAGACACCCCAAGGGCACACGAAGGGAGTTTTATGCTGGTCGTTGGGTTTTATAGCAATCTGTTTATAACCTGAGAATCCATCCATAAAGGAAAATGATTCACAACCTACGTAGTTGTTGATGAATGGTGTCGGATAATTATCCTTCAGACACGTGGCGTTGAAGTCTTTGTAATTGATACATACTTAGATGGTTCCCTATTTTTTATCTACAGGAACCAGATTGGAAACCCATTCTATTAAAGGAATGGGATAAATGAAACTAGCATGTAACAATTTTTCCACTTTAGTGTTTATTGCTGCCGTTTTGCAGGGATGGACCGGTCGAAGTCTTTGATGGACAGATTTTACACTGTCGTAAAGCTTGATCTCATGCTCGATGATATAAGGATCTATGCCGGGCATTTCCTTATAAGACCAGGTGAATACATCACGGAATTCCTTAAATAGGCATGTGAAGCTTGTAATTTCCTCAAGATTTCAATCAGCTCCAACCTAGATGTTTTCCATGATGCCTACCTTGATAGAAATATCGATGAGCAACGTCTTTGAAATATTTCCCATGTTTCCTTTCACATCCAAAGTTTGGATGGTGGTATAGGGAGAGGAAACGATTTCTAATATGTTAGGAGACAAGATTTGAAGAGGCATCATGTTCAAATCAGATATCGAAACACGATGATGCCAATCCTCCCAAGGTCGATCTTCGAAACTCATGACTTCTATAATAGCTTCGTCCGTAGGTAGGACTTGATCAAGGAGGTCAAAAGAAGGCGTGGTTATGGAAGGGACAGTGGTACCTTCGGTAGTAACTGACATGACCAGAGGTTTGGATGTGGATTGAATGGCTTGGTAGGCCAACTCGGTTGGTGACAGTGACATATGGTCTCCAAATGTGTCAAGGTCCGAAGGAGCTGGCAGGATCCATGGATCGGCCAGTTCATGAGGAATATATGAAAAAATGTTGACCGATTGTGGAAGTTGGGGCAACTATAGAGGAAAAAAACCCATCAGGGAAGAAGCCTTCAATAGACGGGTACCTAAACTGACATAAGAGTCATTTCCACCTCCTACTAGGGGTACGAAGCCACTTGGTAATGGTGAATAATCAGGAGTGTAGAAAGACAGCTGATATACTATAACTACCTTTCCATCCAATGGAAATTGGATTATGCGAAAGACAATAGATATGATGACCATCATGGCATATGTCCAATTGCAACCCAGCAAGAGATTATAGTTGAGTTTTCTGTCCATGACTTCTATGTCCACCATTATAGTTTTCCCACTCAAAGTGATGGGGAAAGTGGCTAGGTATCCTTTTGGGATAAAGGTGTGGTTGTCGAAAGCTTTAAGGGAGTTCAACAGCTGGGATAGGGTTAGGGAACCTAGGGCAAGCCAACCTGAAGCTGACATGACGTAGGTTGAAGCACCTTCGTCGATGACAGTTTGGTGTATACCTTTACCTTTCGAAGTGATATGCACTTGAAATGCAAGCTAGTGGGAAACGAGAGGTTTACACTTGTCCATGTCAAAAATATCAAGCATGGAATCCGTAGGGTCAATACCTCCAATAGCCGAAAGAAAAGCTTCCGGTTGGCTGGGGCATGTTTGCAATACTTCGAGCATCGACATAGCTGACGGTGCTTGTGCCAAATCCTCCACGATGTTGTAGTGTTGGGTGGCATGTGCAGATGTATTGTGCATTGTGCATCGAAGTGCCCCCTTGGTGGGTCAAATTACAAAGTCCTCAACCGGGCTTTCGATATGCAAATCATTGGGCGACGATGGGTTTTGACCTGAGGATGGTTCTGCTGCCGGAGTGACAGGAGCTCCATAAGGTTTGGCTCTTGTGGCGAGTTCTACTGTTTCAAATGTGTAAACAATAGAACTTCCTTCACCAGCTGAAGGATGTTGTGAACCATCACTGCCCCTTGATGTGGGTTGTGGTTGGTTGGCAATGAGATTTTGTTGCTGTTGAGTAGGAAAAGGATTTCGAAGGATAGCAGGTGCCTTACCAGAATCTGTTTTGGCAAGAAAATCTGAGCATTCTTGAAGACACAGACAACACCAGGTTATGTGGTCTTCAATATAGAGTTTGTACGGATATCTGGTGCCTTTATCCTTTTCCTCATCAGTAGGCGCAACAGCCTTTTGTTTCGGGTTGGTCTGCTTAGATGACTTCTCTTCAAAAGGAGTGGTCTTGCTCTTATTCTTCTTGTTCTTGCCACCAGCTTTTTGTGTAGACTACACAGAGTTTATCGCAGCGACAGGAAGAGCAGTCGCTTTGGTAGAGGGGTCCACTGCCAGCTTGGCAATGGAAACACTGAGTTGTTTTACAGCGACCCAAGAGGTTGCTCTGACAATCCCGTCGGCGTGCACTCCAGGGTGCTGAGTGGTGGGAGCATTGGGGTTACCAGGAGCATTGGGGATAATGATGTAAAGAGTTCTAGACTGTGAATAAATCAAATCTAAGTGCTAGACATGACGTATGGATTGGCCTTTTGTGACTGCACCACCTAGAGTGACATCTCTAGCAATTTGTGGTAGTAAGGACTTATAGAACCAGTCCGTTAAGAGAAAATCAGGGATGGGAGCTTTGACCAACCTCCACCTATGTCACCATTCATGAATATGATCAGAGATGTGGGTGGCAGTATCCTGACAAAATGAAGTAAGGAGCTTTGTCCTAGTCTCATAGCGGATATGTAACTAAAAGTGCTTTAGGAACTCCATCGCTAAAGCATCAAAGGTATTTACCGACGTGCGTGGTAACTCAATATACCATTTCGAGGCATTTCCAGTGAGGGTGCGGGGAAAAAGACGTAACCAGACACTATCATCCACCATGAGTTAGAAACACACCAAAGATGGTAGGTGGTGATATGGGTGCCTAGACCCTCCCCTTCTTTTCCATCAAACTTTGGAATGTCAATCGATATTTTATGCGGGATCAACAACCATTGTAAGTTGTGGTAAATAGGGTCATTTTTGAATTTGTATAAGTCAGGAATATCCAACGTTGCCAAAAAAGGTAGAGAGTTGGGTGCTCCTGACTCGGACCATGGTGATGACGGATGACCTGAGGAGCTCTGTGCTCCTCCCATTGTTTGGTTCACATGGGTTGTGTGATGTAGCAGTTGCTTTGCAGTATGGTGTTGTAGAGTGGATTTCCATTAGGATTTTGATACTGGGGTATGAAATTTCCCCCAGTATAAGCGGTGCCCCCTTGACTCATTTGTGTCTGTGAGTAGGGTTTCCCCCTGGATTGGTTGGGAATCCCTTGTGGATTCCCAAACAACACAGACCTAACCATATGGCTTTGATTGACAGAGGGAACACTCATGTCAATCAGTGAGTATCCATGCATGCCTGAGAACAGAGGGGGAACTGTGACATTCCCCACCGACATGTGCATATTGGGAACTGCACCAGATATCTGAATATGGGGTTTGGAACTATACATTGGCGGCTGACCTTGTTGTTAGTAAACTGGAACTGCGCCCATAGTTCCACATTGAGTGTTGTATGGAGCACTATATGTGGCACTAGTCAAAGGTATGCATTATGGCACCATAGGAGTGGAACCTCGCATCTGCTGGGTTCCACTTATAGAGGGTGTTATGTAAGTTGTCGTACCTGGGACAAACAGGATAGCAGGATTCCACATTACCAGTGTTGTAATGACCATCGACTGGGGAATTGGTAGAGGACCAACAGTGTCTCTAAAATTCCACAAACCTTGAGTCATCGACTAGATAGATGGGAAAGTTCCACCTACTGAAGAAGGAAGTACAGGTACCACGGGAACCAGGATAGGATCCGATGGATTTGTGAGCAGAGTGTTAAAGTGAGGAAGGAATCCTTCTGTGAAGAAATCCTCCAGCAAGCTAGAATCATCGGTTGTATACACAAATCGCGTGTGAGATTTAGGAGACTAATTCCTCGAAGATGAGGAATTCGAGTCAGTGGAACTCGGCGGATCTTCCAAAATGAGTGGAGGAAGTCCTAAAAACTGTCTGGAGTGATGACGAGGGCCAGATGTAGCCACGATGACCATTAAGTTTTATCAAATAGATTTTAATGTGATATTCTTTAAAGTCTAAAAAATGATAGCACTCAGGTACCTAAAAATAAAAAATACACTTAATATATTAATCAACAAACAGAGGGAAATTACCTCGTCTGATAAACACCGATCACTGGAGATGAAACCCAGTCTCTCAATGAATAACAGAAAAGGATGGCCAAATGTACAGTTACAGTTACTTTGGAACTTTGCCCGAACCTCAGATTGAGGGGCCAAGTACTCTCATGAAGACGAGCACCCTCCCAAAAACTGAAGACAAAGTAGATTCATCCATTTTAGGTACCAGGACAGCCCGTCCCAGTCACCTTGTGTAAGTACTAGAAGTTTTGGCCACTAGAGATACCTCAAATGACAAACATTACTAGGGGGTACATAATCATAGACAACATGCTGTGTGGGCAGGAAACCTGAGTCCCCGACTTAGTTTTGAAATCCTCGAAGGGACCCCCAATACACAGAATGCCCAAAGGATTTGTAAGAGAAGGTGGGCTACCTTCAATTACAGTACGATGTTGTCTCGTATTTTGCTCCATTTTTAATGGAGTGGTCCTGGTAATATGAGTGCAAAAGGATTCTTCACTTGTTAATGACACTAGTTTTGGTTTTCAACCTTGGGAAGTTCACTCAGATGCTTATCCCAAGGTCCTAATCTAGCTAATGTTGGTTTGCTCAAAAGAGTAACTGATTGATTTTAACGTAAATTCTAGTCTACTTGATTATTTGTCTTCGGTAGGGGTGTTGACGTATGAATATGGTGAGGCTCTTCACTTAATAAATCATGCAGAACATTGCTCTGATTTTTTTTTTCAATTTCTTATGCAAACAAGTCTTATTCTACACATTCATCTTTTCACATATTCATGGATTCGTCTGTGCATCTAAATCCATTCAACACTTGCATAACCAAAAGATTCTTTTCGCAATATTTCCTAACAACTACTGAAAACCAAAATGAAGTAGCTTATAACTATTTCGACAGAAGGATGAATACAATTTATCAGTCTTTCTTTAAAAAAAATGTATTTTAAGAGAGAAAAACTAAAATTTTTTCTTAAAAATAAATTTTCAAGACACCAAATTTGTTAACATAATATAGTTGCAGATCTTACTTTATCCCCTGAGACAAGTTTCCCCCCTTTTGGTCCACAGAATATTCTTGAAAACATGGAAATGGGAGACTAACGCTCTATTTCAGTGTAAACAGAGAGTTAGTTAGGCCACTAACACTCCCTGTACACAGGCATGGAGCTTTATAAAGCTCTGTTTAGCCTGGAAACCTACGTTAGTGAGAGAAATAGCTCAAACAAAGGGCCTTTAGGATCAGTTGCTGAAGAGAATGCAAACTAGTACGATGTAACAAGATAGTTTGTGGATCAGAAAAGGATTTGAAGAAGTAGGAGGCTCTTAGAAGAAAGAGAAGAATTTTGAGGAGTCCAGGTTGATCGGGAACTAGATGTATAGTCCCCAACAGAGTCGCCAATTCTGCTATGGGATAAAATGCACGGTGGATATGGAATGAAAACTACCCTCAAAGGCCTTCCCGGACCTTCGACAGACTATAAGATTATATTCAAAAGCTACCAAGTTACACACATGCTCATCTATCAAACATAAATTGACAAGGTATGGAAAGAGGATCACATTTAGTTCCTTCTAGATTTGCTTGGAGATCTCTATGCGGCAAGAAGAACTCCTTCAAGGCCAGCTCCAAGACAATTCCTACACAAAGGACAAGGCAAACCAATCACAGCATACGCTCTTGAAAACTAACGTAAGAATGCACAATAAACATATATTAGTGTATAACTTAACTACTCATCTCGACAAGCATCAGAATGAACAAATAAATGAACAACATTACTGACACTATGGAGTAGGGAACATAACTGCAGTTCTATATTTATAGTGGAAGAGTGATTACAACCATCTGTTGTATCAGCCTTCCCTTGCCCCTTCTTCCTCTCTCTCTCTCTCTCTCTCTCTCTCTCCTTCAGCTCACTTCTTCAAGTATATGACAGTTTCACAACAACTCAATGGGCTATCCTTCTAAATGCTCTAACCCTTTTACAATGGCCCTCTCGCTGCTTATGTAGCAATCAAATTAGGGCTGCCAAACTCCTCCTAGGGTTCATTAGGGAAAAAGCCATGAACCTGCCCTTTTTTCAAGATTTTTCCCATTTTCCTTCATTCTCAGATTGGAATTTCTCCAAATATATTGATTTTTGGTGTTTCCTTGCTTTTCTTGAGAAAATTTAGGTATAAATATCTAGATATTTGTGATTAGATTCGTTGGCTTGACCCTCTGAACATCCCTTAAGTTCACTAACACTTCCCTTGGTCTAACAACATGAGTTAGCAAGGTGACTAACGCTCCTCTATGCTTGGTAACAAGCTTTATAAAGCAGGTTGGCAGTGTGCAGAGAGCGTTAGTGTGGAATAAAGTCTTGCACTTGTGGTCTTTGCTTCAGTCATGCTGTCTTTCACCTTTGAGTTGATAAGGAGGTCATTTTGTCCTATAACATATGTAGGTAGAATTTTGCCATCTTTGCCTTATCTTTTGATGTGCTTTGGCCACACAGGTCCATAAACTGCCTGTAATCTTGGAAAGGCATTGTGCCTCTTTGTGCCAAAGTCTTTATCTCAAATTGAAACTGTTGGTCCTTGAGATACAAGCCATAGGATTTTTCTGTTGTTCTACATTGCAATGCCTCCATGGACCAGCTGGCCATGCATGCCAATTAGGTCTCTTTCTCTTGTAGCTTCCTTCTTAGCAATTCATTTTCTGTTTCAAGTTGGCTTCTTGTAATTGCTTCTCTATGTCTGATAGCACTGAACTCTCTGCCCATTTCTCTGAGTTTTCTCTCCATATGGCCAATATCCTCAACTCCCTTGGATTTGGCTATTTGCATCCACCTGTGTGTTATTCTTTCTCTAATTCAAAGAATAGTGGAATTGCAATTTTTTGTGGAATTATCCTTCCTCCCTCAATAATATTAGTAGGAACCAAGATTGGGCTGGGGATCAAGTTCTTGTAGCTTTGTCTCTTCCTCCTTCCCTTGTGGCTATCCTTCTACCCTTTTCTCAAGCTTTTGGGTCTCCTGTAGTTTTGACAGTGTCTCCTGTAGAACTGTCTGTGCCTCCTATCAGACTGTTTTTGGGTCCTGTAGTTCCACCTTTTCTTTCCATGTAGGAGATCTAGGAGTCCCCATTTCATATGTGATATGTGCCTTAGAAGGGGATTCATTTCCTTGGGCAGAGGGTGGATCTTCAATTATAATTAGCACTTTTGAAGAAGGCTAGGGTTTTCCTATTTTAATTCTTGTGCTCTTCCTAGCCCTGAAATACATGTAGGCCTACCTTTTCCTCTTTTGTTTTGGCTTGAAGGGGGTACTGAGGGTAGTGAGAGCAGCTGCTACCTCTCTTTCTAGAGTCTGAGGGGACACTTCTTCTTGTTCTGTCTTTTCTTCCTCTTTTTCTCCTCCTTCTACCTCTTTTTCTGTCTTTGTTTGCTCTATTTCCTCCTGCTCTGTTTCTTCAGCTTTCTCCTCCTCTATCTTAGTCCCTTCCTTAATCCCTTCTTGTTCTGCTAAGTCACCAATTGCTTCACCTTCTCCCCCTTGCTACTCTTCCTCCTCACTGCCAGTAGGACTGATATCATAGGTTAGGGTCTTTATGTCATCCTCAACTGTCATGTTTTCGAAGATTTCCCATGCTATAGGGAGTGTAAATGTATGGAGGGCTTCCTCCACTAAAATTTTGATTAACCCATGGTGAGCTAGCTGCTCTGAATTTCCTACTTGAACTTTAATGCTGGAGTCAATGAGAGGCTGCAAGAGGAAGTAGGGGATGCTGAGCTTCTGAGGGGCTAGAGTGTCCATGCCATACCTTAGTTCATGAAGGATTATAAAATGGTAACCATAGACAATGTTGTACCTCCCCTCATAGGAAATATATTTGATTATTTTTCAGCTAACCTCATCCCAAGGATATGGTATGCTAGCCCTTCTAATGCCATTTTTATCCTGTACAAGGGTTTCATTGTTTTGGAAAAAGTTTTTCTTAGCAACCTGGCCAATTGGTCTCTCATCCTTACTCCAAGACAACCCAAGAGGAAGGGTAGTGACCCTACTGATAAATTTAGGGGTTATCTCCATAGAGAGACCTCTAAAGGTGACAGTGGCATGTGTTCTGGTGTGAGGGACAAAAGAGTGGGCAAATTCTTGAACAATCTCCTCATCAAACCCTCATAATTTTTTAAAAAATTTCATCCAGTTTGCACTTGTGAATATGTCCACTACTTGGGGATGTGCATGGAGCCTAGAGGAGTTGGTGGGCTCCTTCCTCATAAAACCTCCTATAATTTTGTTTATGCTTCATTGGGAAACCAAATGTGGAGAAGGAGACAATAAGTTTTGAAGAAAAACAGAGAAACAGAGAGACTGTGGTTTTTTTTAAGAAATAAGAAGAAACGTTTTATGTATTTCCTCCACCTAAAGGCTTGATTTCACCCTCGAATTTAAACCAATGCTTGCATATTTTGATATTCAATGGGGGTATGCATAGAAACTACCTCTTCAGCCCAAGAATCATGCTCAAACCTGTGTTTTCCCATTCAAAACAACTCACTGGCCCTCCTGTAGAAGATTGCTATGTCCTCCTGTAGAATTCCTATAGGTGCTCCTGTAGAACCTGTAGGTGCTCTTGTAGAGAATTTCGAGAGCACGAATATGGGAGATATCAATGGAGAAAAATGGTTATGAGGCTATGGGGGCGTGAGGAGATTTACAGGAGTGGAGTTTCGAGGAGAGAATGAAGGAAAAGGTGGCGAGAGTGCTCGGGGAGGAGTATTTATTACATTTTATGGATATTTCCAGTGATGGAGGGTGAGTTGGGAAAGTGTACATTGGCCATATTCAGAACATTGGTCCCCACTTGCCTTGTCATCATGACCCTTTCCTTGTAATCATCCATCATGATTGCATCGGAGTTCACACTTCCTCCACTGCCTGTCTTGGACATCTTTCTTGAGTTGACTATTTGCACGTGTGGGTGACATCTTTGGATGAGTGGAGTCAACTAGATGAAGGTGGCCAAGTTAACTGGCCACCTTTCCCTCATTCAACCTCAACCATCTTGTTGCTGTTGCATGCCTTCTAATTACACAGATGCATACAGAGGAGCGAGTTAGTTACTTACCTGAGATACGAATGCATTTGTTGTGGCTCTCTCTCTCTCTACTGCATGCCTTTGTTTCTTTTGCTACATGCTGTTTGCTTGCTGATGTGTGGCTATGCCTTGTGTAGGTTCTCCTCTGGCTGGATTTGAGCTTCAGGTGTCTTCTTCAACCTTCATATTTGCACCCTCTTGCTACTGATGCTAGATTTTAATGGGATCAGTTGCTACAAGAATTCCTACAGGAGCTCCTGTAGCTACTTCTCCCCTTGAAACTTTAGCTTCCTTCTGTGCTTGGAGCTGTGAGGATGATGCTAGAGATGTAGATAGAGATGGAGAGGTAATAGGTAGGCTTTAGGTGAGGTTGATGGTGTTGTTCCCTTTCTTATTTTTTTGTTTTCTTTTCCAGAAGAACTATTTTTTCTATGTTTTTCTTGGACAGGAAGAAGAATGATGCTTGGGGTGTGATGCAGGCTTGGAAATGATGGCAAGGAGGTTTGGAGACTACAGGAGGATTTGTAGATTTTTTTATGAAGCTTCCTTGTCCCTTAAACTGACTTTTATATCCATTTCTGGCTTTCTGTAATTCCTACAGGAGCCTCCTGTAGAAAACACAGTTTTTGAACAAGAAGCATAGTGAGGTGAAAAAATGCCAAGAATGATGGAGAAAGGTGCGAGAAGGTAGGATAGGTGCTGGTGTTGGTTTCAGGGCTCCCTTGGCACCTTCTGCTGCTTCCTGTAGTCCTCCTGCAAACCTGAAATGCAACTGAAAATTCATTTTTCCTTTTCTCCCTTTTTTTTTTTGAAAACAACTTGGGCGCCTCAGGGAGGTTTTCACCCTAATTGCCTGCCCTAGGAGCCTCCAAGGGAGGTTTTCACCCAGGGATCTAATTTTTCTCTCTCTTTTTTGTTTTTTGACATCACTAGGCGACCTCAGAAGAGGTTTTCAACCCAATGATGGGACTCAAGTGCCTCATGGAGGTTTTCACTTTAGTCCTTAATTATATATCTATATCTATATCTATATATATATATATATATAATATATATATATATTATATATATATATATATAATATATATATATATATATATATATAATATATATATATTATATATATATATATATATATATATATATTGTCTTTAGTGAGTGGGTGAAAAGGAGGCTGAGACATGCTCCACTACCATCACTGCCTTATTCAAATATTCAATGAACTCTCGCTTGGAGAGGGGTTTCTTGTAGAATTTCAACCAATTTCCATTGACAAGCATGGGGATGGCTTCATCATCAATGGTTCTAATCAAAACTGAACCATTATCATTGCATTTATCAACAGTGTAGGGTACCCGCCATATTGCCCTTAGCTTGCCCTTGAAATCTTTGTATCTTGAATCATAGAGTAGTGCCCAATCTCCCTCTTGGAATTACTTCTCCTTGATATTTTTTTCATGCCATATCTTTCTTTGAAGCTGAACTACCTCTGTATGGAGAAGGGTCTGCATTTTGTGTTCATCCAAACCATTGAGCTGAAGTAATCTTTCTTTCTGTGCATGGCTGAGGTCTAGATCTAGCTGAGCTGCCATCCTCAGGGTATTGAATTCAAATTCTATTGACAACAAAGCCTTATTACCATAGACCAGCTCATAGGGTGTGAACCCTATAGTGGTCTTCCATGTTGTGTTAGGCCCAAGTGGCCTCAACTAATATGTTCGCCCATTCTTTTATGCTGTTGCTCACTACCTTTATTAGGATCCCTTCCAGTGCTATGTTAGTGGCCTCCACCTACCCATTGGCTTGTGGATGGTAAGGGGTTGAAGTGCTGTGCTTGATTCTATGATGTGTGAGTAGGTCTTCAATCAGATTGGAAGTAAACTAACTACCTTGATCTGTGACCAATTATCTTGGATACCTGAACTTGTAGAATATGTTCTCTCTCAAAAATTCAGCTACTTTTTCCTTTGTCGCTACTTTGATTGCTTTTGTCTCTGCCCACTTGGTCAGGTAATCGGTGCACACAATGATGTATTGTTTCTGCTTTGAAGGAGGGTTGATAGGACCCACAAATTCCATGCCCCACTTCTCAAATGGCTCAAATGTCACTTGAGGTTGCATGGGCATCTCATCCTTTGGAGTAGGTTTCCACATCCTCTGGCACTGGTCACACTGATTGGTATATCTCCTCACATCTTGATGAATTGTGGGCCAGTAGTAGCCTAATTGCAGTATCTTGAAGGTGGTTATTTTTGTTGCAAAATGACTTTTACAAGGCCCATCATGACAAGTCAGGAGGATGTCAAGGACTTCCTCCTTCTTGAAAATTCTTCTCAAGATCTGATTTGGGCCAAGTTTGAAGAGATTGCCCCCAATCCAGGTGAAATTGGCGCTTTTCCTTACTATCTTACTCTTCTCTTTTGAGGATAGGTGTGGTGGAAACTGTGTTGAAACCAAGTAGTTTGATATATCAGGAAACCATGGAGAGAGTACTGAGATAGCAAATAGGTGTTCATCTAGCATTTGGTCATCCACGATTCCTTCTGCACCTGCAAGCAAATTTACTCTATACAAAAATTCAATAACAACATTTTCCTTACCAGGCTTATAAAAAATGGTCAAATCAAACTGCTGCAATAAAAGCAACCATATAATAGTGCGAGCATTCACATTCGGTTTGTTCATTAAATATCTAATTGTAGCATGATTAATGTGCACAAAGGTTTGATAGCCTATGATATAATGTTTGAATTTGTTTAAAGAACTCACGGCAGTTAGAAGTTCCTTCTCGGTCACTGTATAGTTTAACTCGGCCTTTGACAAGTTTTTGCTTATAAGGTATATGGCATAAGGGAAATTTTCATCAATTTGTCCCAAGGCTACTCCTATTGCTTTGTTTGAGGCATCTGTGTGAATGTGGAAAGGTAGGGCCCAGTTTGGGCCTCTCAGAATTGGGGTAGTCACGAGCTTTATCTTCAAGGTATCTAGGGCTTCTTGACAGTTTTTTGACCATATGAACTCGACATCTTTACCTAAGAGGCCAAACAAAGGAGAGGCTAGCTTGCTAAAATATTTAATGAATCTTTGGTAATACCCAGCTAAGCCTAGGAAAATTCTGACATCTCTCACTTTTTGAGGAGGTGGGACCCTTTGGATGATGGAAATTTTGTTGGGGTCCACCTGCAGTCCTTGTTGAGATATTGCATGACCTAGCACGGTCCCTTAAGTCATAAAAAATTCACGTTTTTCCAAATTGAGGGACAGGTTCATCTCAATACACTTGTCTAGAACTTTTCCTAGATTAGATAAGGCTTCCTGAAAGTCAGAGCCATAAGGAGTAAAGTCATCCACGTATATCTCTATTGCATCATGAACTAATTCAGAGAATATACTCAATACCTCTCTTTGGAAAGTGGCGAGAGCATTACACAAACCAAAAGGAAGGACCTGGTATGCAAAGGTACCCCAAGGGCAAGTTAAAGTGGTCTTATCTTGGTCTTCCGAGCTGATTTGAATCTGATTGTACCTGCTAAACCCATCTAGGAAAGAGAAAAACTTTTTCCCTGCTAGACCATCAAACACTTGATCTATGAAAGGTAAAGGAAAATGGTCCTTTTTAGTGGCTTTGTTCAATTTCTGATAGTCGACACAGATTCTCCACTTACCATTTTTCTTTGGCACTAGCACCAAAGGAGAGACCCATTCATTGTTAGAGACGGGAAAGATGAATCCTGCATCAAGCAATTTATGTAGTTCTTCCTTAACAATATCTTTAAGTGTTGGATTCATCCTCCTTTGAGGCTGCCTGACTGGCTTACAATCCTCCTTGATGTATATATGATGAGTACATATTGAAGGGTGCACTCCCTTCATATCCTTATAACTCTAGGTGAACACATCTAGGTGTTTTCTCAGCAAGATACACAATTCCTTCTCCTCGGAAGTGGATAGGGATGGATTGATTTTCAAGGTTCTTTCTAGGCTGAACTCTATACTCTTAACACGGAGAGAGGTGGAGTTAGCCACACAGAGATCAGTTGAGGGGTTGTTTTGGGTTTCTCTTACTATGTCCTCTAATGGTGATACACTGGGAGGTGGATTCTGAATTAGATTTTCAATCATATCATCCTCATCTTGCTATTTCCACCCATGGCGATTCCTAACGCACAAAGCAGTGTAAAATAGACTTCATCCTCATCTTCCTCCTCCAACCAGAGAGGTAGATCATGTTCTAACAAGGGTTGGGCAGGAGGATATAGGATTAACTACTTGGACATATGCCCATTCTTTATGGTCATGTTCCCAGCTCGACAGGTGATGTAGGCATCGACAGTAGCCAACTAGGGTCTTCCCAGAATGAGAGGATACCCAGTGAGCTTTTCCTTTAGCTGGAGAACTAAGAAATCAATAGGGTACTCCCAAGAACCAATGGAGACCATCACATCTTCCACAATGCCCTCAGGTGTCATGGTGGAGCGGTCTGCTAACTGTAGCATGGTTGTGGTCTTCCTCAAGGAGCCCTGGAGGTTGAGTTTGAACATTGTGTCCTTTGTCATGACATTAATGGCAGCTCCTAGATCAATCAGGGTGTGTAGGATCATGGTGCGATTGATGTGGACATCAACTACTGGGCTTCCAGGGTCTAGATACTTTGGATAGATTACCTGCCCCAACATTAGGTCAGACAGTTGCCCTATGACATTGATGATTTGGGAATATCTCTTGCGCCTTCCTAGATTCCTAAAGCACTTCTCTTTGATCAACCTATTGTAGATAGGCACATCTTTTATGGCTTGGAGAAGTGGTATCTTCACACATAAATGTTTCAATTCCCCCAGGAGTTCAATTTCTTCTGAGGTAGGCTGGACTGTCATAGATAGTCTCTTAGGAAAGGGTGGATTTACTTTAGGTTCACTTTCCTCTTTATCTTCCTCAACCTCTCTAGGTGGAGGCTAGCTATCTGGGAGAAATTTCCCAGATTGCAAGTTAATTTCCTAAATCTCCAAAGCATAAGTTGGGTATGATGGTTCCCCATTATACACTTTTTGAGCCTGTCTATTGTTCGGTTTTGGATTTGGCGGGGCAGGAATTTGGGGTTGCTTTTGTGGAGCAGAAGGTAATAGTTGTGGTTGGAAAGGTGGTGGAGGAAAAAGAGCAGGAGGAGAGTTGCATTGGGGCCTCCACCCTTGATGAGATGCGTTCTATTGAGGCTGCAGTTGAGCATAGGATTGAAATGAATGGGTGGCTGGGTGGGCATGATATGTAGATGTGAAGGACCAAGGAGGAGGTGTGGACCAGGAAGGAAGAGTAGGGGGGCCCCAAGAATGTATGGAAGTGACTTGGTTGGGGTTGTAGTATGCTTGAGATGTCCCTTGCATCCCCTGTTGATATGGTCTAGGTCCATGCGACCTCCTTTGGTTTATGTAATAGAGCTATTTAGTGACTCCCTTAACCCCTTGATATACAGCTTTAAGTCTGGGTAGGGAAGGACACTTGTTTGTAGAATGGTTTTCTTCACAAACTGAACAAAATTCTATAGAGTTCAATGGGCATTCATTCCTAGGATGCCTCCTGGTGCACCTAGGGTAAAAAATGGCCAAAGCCCTCTCTGCTTCCTCTTGTTTCCTTTTGATATGCAAGGTATCCATTTGCATGGAAAGAGTCTGAAACATCTCACTCTTGACATCTTCCAACATGGTTCCAATTTCTCCTTTAATGGATGAGTTAGAGGAAGAGGTACTGGCTATGGGTTGACTCCCCCTACCTTTCTTTTTGGCTACTCTAGAATGGTTTCTAAAAATAACCTTTATGTCCTCATAGGATAGTTGGTAGATGTCTCTCCCGGCTAGTAGATGGAGGCTGTCTAAAAGATCTTCCCGAACCCCCCTCAGCAAGACCAGCTTTAGAGACTCAGGGTCAAGTGTACACCCGACCCTTTTGTAACTAAGCTAGAACCTCTCCTCATAGTCTTCTAGGGACTCATCACTTCCTATAGTCATTCGAAAAATTTCTTATTTAGTATATTTTGACCCACAATAGTCTCAATACTTGTTGTTAAAGGCTTGCTGCATCTGAGCCCAAGTTGTGATGCTATTGCCAGGTAATCCTATGAACCAGCATAATGCTGCATCCTTGAGAGTAGAAGGGAACATTTTCAACTTTTGCTCATCTTCTGCATAGTCATAGGTTCAATAGATAACAACAAACTCAAATGAAAAGGTGTTAGGATATTCTGTAGTCAGACCATGGAAATGAGGTAGGGCGGAAGGAATTATATTCTTCATTTTGGTGTCCCCATTGGTCTCCCAAATGGGAAAGGTACCCTCTATTCTTTCTCCGTTCCCCCTAGCATTTTTGTGTTCAGTCATTGGCTCCAACGGAATGTTTTCTTCTTCTTCTTCCCCTATAGGTTCTTCAAATATGTCTTATTGTTCACCTAAGGGTTCTTCTTGATTGCAGCCACCGAAGAAGAGAGAATGTTGGCTGTGTGAAGCAGTGGGGGTGTTGGGCAAAATGTTTCCTGAGTTATCTCTATTCCTACGAGGCATGAAAGGAAATATTTTTGGTTGGTTTTTGTTTCCTTTTTCCCTACACTGATAATACCTGCAAAACTGAAATTGATTAAACAAAACAAATTGCAACTAGTTGAAATGAACTTGGTGAAATGAAATTTGTAGAATTGAGGAGGAAAGAAAGGAAATGCAGAACTTGAAAGAAAAGAATGACTAGTCTACTCTTGCTGAAATGAAATTTGTAGAATTAAAGAGGAAAGCAAGGAAATGCAGAACTTGAAAGAAAAGAATGACTAGTCTACTCTTGCTGAAATGAAATTTGGAGAATTGAAAAGGGAAGCAAGGAAATGCAGAACTGAAGGAAAAGAAAGGACTAGTCTACTTTTGCTGAAATAAACTATTAGCAGAATGTTGCAAGAAGAAAATAGAAGAAATCAGTGATCATAGAATACTTTGACGCCTGGCAATGGTGCCAAAAAGTGGTGAGCACTATTATTGCAACAATAATGTTGCAACTCTTGGGTTGCCTACTTTACTCTTATCAACCTGGTAGTTCGTAACAAACTTGGAAGTGACAGTGCTGTATGCACAAGTACTAGTTCTTACTACAGGTTGTCACTTTGTCAGTTGACACAAGATCACTAGGAGCTCATGCCAACTTCTATGGATTCCAAAAGAAGCTCTATATGTGATTAAAGGAGCGAAAGACTACTCTACAAATGCTACTCTAACTGCAGAAAAGAAAAAGACTGAAATGTAAAGCAAACCAAGTAAATCCTAGTTAACAAACTAATCCTACTTTTGTAGAAAGCACCATGAAAACTATGAAAAGAATGCCATTATCTATTCAAATAAGTAAACAACATCTAACTAAGCTATTTCTGGAAGTAAATGAGTAAAAAAACCTCCTTTTGGATTTTTATTTATTTTTATGTGGATTTGACATGTATTTAATTTATTGTTTGTGAATGTGGTAGCGAATAGGTGGTATTGAAGGGCGGTTTTGGGACTTGAGAGGATGTAGGATTGGTGTGGTTTGGTCCTAGGAGGTCTTAGGTGGCCTTCTGGAGGCTTTTACCACATTTGTCCTCCAAAAGAAAGCCTACAGGAAAATCTACAGGAGGAAAACAACATTCTACAGGAGGCCTACAGGAGGAGGCCGAGAGCAGTTTTGGCTGTTTTGAGTGTGTGAGAGTGGGTTGAAAACATGGATGAAGGTTGGAATGAGGTGTTAGGGCACCTAGGGTCTACCAAGAATCACTAGGAGAGAGAGAGATGATTATATTTTCTCAAGGAGAGAGGAAGAAATTCTATGGAAAATGCAGAAAACTAAGGCAGAATTGAGGGGAGACTTGGGCGACCTGTAGGGCATGGATCAGATGGAGGATGGGATGGCTAATAGGATGGCCTACTGATAGAAGATATCTGCTACATAAACAACTGACAGTCAACCAATTAGATCAAGCAAGCAATGAAATAAGTGCATCTAGGAAAACAGACTTTTGCATCAAAGTAGTCTAAACTGTGATCTATGAAAGGAAACGCTGATAACTGTTACAAGAAAGAAAAGAATGAAATAATACTATTGTAAACTGAGAAGTGAGCATGATAAGGAAGTTCTGAATCAAACCAAAACTAGACTACTAACCAACGAAAAAGTTGCAAACACTAGAAGTCCTATGAATGAGGAAAACCTGTGTTTTTGGGGCAGTAAGAGGGTCTTTGCCTCAAATCATGGTCCCAAAGGGAGGAAGAGAGACCAAGGCACTATTGATAGCCTTTTGAATCTTCTTTTGATCACTTCTTAACCTTCTATAGAAAGCACAAATGAAAGCAAACTACTGAATCATCAAAAGCAACCTATTCATATCCATGAAAGAAATTCATCTAACAACAACCTGATCTACAACCGAAATAAAGCATACAAGTACAAGTAAAGAGGTGCTTGGCTGCTTGGATTGGGCCCTAACCCAAGAGCTTCAACCCTTTGAGGTAGCTCAGTGCTAACTCAAAAATTATTCCATCTTTATTCCCAAAACAATAACAAGATTACATGGAACAGTTAAAATAATAAGCTCAAAGTTGAGCAGAGTTTACATAAGCAAAAGTACAACAAAAATCCAACAAAAATTTGACCCTAGTGAGGCCCTAGGCCTCTCTACTTAGAAAAATTAAGCTACCAACAACTTCCTTAAAATTAGGGAGGCTTGGCTCCCAAAAATCGAGATAATCATCAGTCATCCTCCACTTGTTTGGCTGCCTTCTAGTGTATGACTTGGCTGCTTGTACTTCGAGCTTAATGAAGGGGAATTTGAAGTGAGGAGTAATAAATGAGGGGGATTCCCTCCTATAAGTCCTCTCCTTTGTCCACTTTGAGTTGTTGCTGCCATTTTTCCACTGGATCCTTGATTTTGACCTCAAAATTCATCAATAATCTGCATTGAACACATATTAGACCACATGGCATCATAACTAACTCAACTCACTCTATAAGCATAAATATAATCAGAAAATCATGCAATAAGCTAAGAGAATGGTTGATTTGACTAGGTTAGGAGGTAAAATGAGCCCATATAATTACCCGTTTATGAGGCTTATCACCTGGCCCTCGGCAATTATAACATATCAACTGTCCGTGACCTCTTCCAGGTCCTCCTCCACCTCGGCATCGTCCGCGCCCCTAAAATCCGTTTCGCACCATCCCTACATTCTGGTCAAGGGGACATGTTTTAGCCTGAACTCTATAGGTTGGAGTCCTATCCATCATCAGTTCATAGCTTCTACAGGTGCACTCATTATGTCCCACTAACCTACAGGAATTACAGAACAACTGTTGCGAATTCTGCGTGTACTTCTGCAATAAATGGCAGTTGTCCGTAGCATCCCCCTATTTGACAAATTGTGCACCATAATGCAGGCACCATGTTGGGTCTTGCTTGTGCCTCTAGTATTAATGGCATTGTTCCTCCTCCTATGAGGTAATTCGTGAACATTGAGCAGTGGTCCTTGTCATGACCTTGACACTTACATTTAACACACCATACCTCATCGTGCACCTCTGGGTGAGTTGTCCTGTCCTGTTTTAGAGTCTTCATCTCAAGGCACAAGGTTTTCAACTGCGCATGGATTTGCTGAACTCCCAGGTTAGGATCCATTATTAGGGTCTCATGCAGCCTCATCGTAATATCCAAGGCCTCGATCTGAGTTTTTAGCCTCTATTGTGACAACACGTTCCTTAAATGTGGCATTAGCGATGCTACAAACTATTTGCGGTGTTGTCCATTCGTCAAAGTCGTGTTAGCTTTGTGAATTGTGCACTTCAGTCTTTGATCCAACTCCCAAGAGGTCTCGCCTGGTAGCATCGTGATCTCCTTGAACCTAATGAACGATTGTGCCTCCGACTTCGGCTTGCTAAATTATCTGTTCAGCGCAATTTAGATATCCGCAATCCCTGCATTCAGATTGTCATTGGAATGCTTAATATACTAGGCTAGCACGCGATCCTGCAGAGCGCTTACCAACATTGATTTCTTTATATTGTCCGCCGTGACTCCCTGCACTTCCCATACAACTTTTATCACAAACCAAAACTGGTCCGGATCTTCATTTCCTACTCCCTTGAACATCGACAACTTTATCATGCTTGCCATATTAACTCATGGTGGTAGCAGAGGTGGTATGGGTGAAGATGGGGGTAAAGACGGTGAAAATAGTGGTGGTTTGGGCAGAGTCAACATGCATGGAATCCTCTCCCTTATCAAATTGATCGCAATTCTTGGTGAGATCTTCGTGAGCTCTTCCTCATCCCTTCACGGAGTTGAAATCAAGGGGCTAGTTTCTAGTTTTGCACTACCTTTGTTTCTGTAAATTCTCCCACTTTGCGTAGCCCAAAACATCAATGTATTCACATAACCCACTTTTCACACAGTAGTATTTTAATCCAAGTGTTCAAAGACTTAACGTACTTACCTCGCGGTCCTTTGAGGAAGCATTGTTCTACCTCGCTATAGTTGACTGAATTATCTACCATGAACTCAATGATGAATCCTCCTATAATTCGATCAAGCTAGTGATCAACAGCACGCGTGATATTATCCTCCAATGCTTCCATTCTGCACACCAATTCTAGAGTCCACACAACAGGTTTCTCGAGCTTGCACATTCCTTAGCTATTTGCTAGATTCACAATCGACTCATATAGCTCAGTAGGGAAATATGCGAAGAAACTTTCATGGATGTTCATGTACAGGTAGCATTCTAACCACTCTTCTTTTGATAGTCGCAGATTCCTGCTCTCCTACGTCGTGAACTTGTGAATGTTCCTATCCAACCAATCTTCAATTCCTTTCTTAGTTGGATTCTAGTGATACAGCATCAGACATCTCTATGCAAATCCTGGTCCCCGCAACAGAACCATTTGCTGGTTTGTTGGGGCCTGACCCAAGTTCAAAGTTAATTAGCCAAACAAATCCCTGTACTACTAGCCCTTTTGACAATAGTCCATGGAGCGCGGACTGAGGTCTCACCCAAACTAGTATGGGGGGGTGCTGGAACCAGGTCTTCGCACCCTTGAGATGTCTTATGAGTTGATTTGGTCCAACTATGAGTCCCTTTGCGTAGGTTACTCCGTTCACTTCCTTGGCCTTCGCGCCTGATATATTTGCCTTTGCGTAGCCCTAGCCAAGGGCTATTGTGCTCTTGCACTACTGAAGCAACGATATGTACTATTTCCCTACGTTGCACCCAAGATCTTACTTATCTTCTTATACCAGTTAGTTATCTTCATGTAAACGAATGCCTTATGTTATATTTACTTATTCAACACATTCATATGAGTTCGCGTAGTAGATAAGTAGTAAACTTGCAATTCATACCCAATAATACATAAAACAGGAAAAGATACACATAAATATGGTAAAATTTCTCTTTATTAATTCTTCCAACAATTAAAAACTCGACTTGCCTTGTGCACTCAGTTGCAGGGGTCCGCGCACTTAGTTGTGGACTACTAGGCCTCTACGCACTCAGCTACAGAGCCTTCTCCTACTCTACGACCCAAAGATGCAACTTACACTTTGACTTAATGCCTATTCAATTCCTTAGACTCATCTTGCTTCCTTCGATTAACTGTTTTCTACACTTAGAGCCTCACTCTATTTATACAATCCCATGGTCTATGGACCATGGGTAGATATTTCGAACTGACATTACATTACAAAAACAAGGGCGGACAACCCTGTGACTCTATTATGAATTTGCGCTCCACACCCACAACATAGACCATGGGTAGATATTTCGAACCAACATTACATTACAAAAACAAGGGTAGACAACCCTGTGACTCTATTATCACTTTGCGCTCCATGCCCACAAATCGCAGAGTCTTTACAATGGTCTTAGTCAAAACTTGGGCTTTAAGCCGCAAAACATGCCTTGGGGGGATTCCACACCCAACAGAAGCCATATAGGTGTTGATCACTTCAAGTTGTAGAACTTGTTAGATATATCAAGAAACACCCATATACTCTCCTCCTTTGACATCAAGGGTGAACGACAGACCTAGATATTCTCCCCCTTTGAGATACACTGTGCTCTCCATGCTCCCCCTGAGTTCATGTAGAGTCTGCAGAGATATTTTTCAAAATAATAACATGACTCTATAACTGAACTATGTGAGTATGACCTTTTTAACACCAATGCCTCGTACATACATCAATCACCCAACCAAGTGGGGATATACCAAATGTTCATACGTGAATAAAAAATTGCAATTATTACATCATCCTTCCCATGCATAGTGGGGGTACAAATAACATCTTATGTCCAAAAGGACTCATTAGCAGACTATGACAAAAAGAGACATATTATTACACCATAGGTATTTACATGACCTTTACAACTAATGATATGAATATCTAAAACCATAGCTGAATTCAACAACCATGTTAAATTGGCAACTAGGGCCAAAATCCATGTGGGTTGGATTATTTCTGGCAGCTGATATTTTTAATGGATCCCTCTTGTCGAGAGGTGTAGGATTGATCCAAAGATCATCTGATTCCGATAATTATTTATGGAGATATGAATTTATTTTGTTTATGTAATTATTATCAAGCTGACCAACTCTTATGTAGGCTCTAGAAGCCCATCCGACGTGTCTATTCAGCCTCTACGTTTTTAGTATAAATAAGAGAGGATTTGGAGTCATTAGAGACACAAATTCTTCATGTGATCTCCTCTCCTCGTCCTGGGTTTTTGGTGAAGGAGATACACTAATGAAGAATGCCCTAGTTGCAGTCACAATCAACACAATACCCTGATTCATGAAGATATGTATACGCTGAAACCGCACAACATGGAAATCTACATTGGCAATGGAGCTACTACGCATAGCAATAAAAGAAAATCTATGTGATGCCCTTAGCTGCAATCAATGGAGGAAGAGCCGCAGTAGCCGCAGTGAGCCATAGGAGCCGCAGTGAGCCACAGGAGCAGCAGTGAGCCGCAGTAGCCGTAGGGAGCCACAATGGCCATAGTCAAATGGTTACTGTGATAGTGAAAGAAAATAATAAGTCTTGGCATTAAAACAGTGTAGGCCTCAGTCCAAGGAGATCTTACAATAATGATGAGAAGGAGAAATAACGTAGTCTCAGCAGAATTAGAAGAAACAATGACAAGAATGAACAGTCTCAAATTCATGATAGAGGTAATGAACCATCATAGTCTTAGCCTAGATGGAAGGTAATATCACAATCTCGTTGGATCTACTTCATAAGAAATCAATGTATATGTGATACAAAAGAACTTAGAACCCTTACTGTTCTCCCCATCACAGATTAATGAATATCACAATGATCCTTAAGGTACAAGCTCAGTCTCAGCATATCTATCTTACATAATCATGTTGAAAAGGAATTTTGGAAATTACAGAAAGTCTGGGCACAATGAGAAGCATTGACGAAGGTTTCAAGCAATGTCAAGTGCTACTGTAGTAATGATAATAATAGTTACAGTCTTGGCATATATATCGTACATAAATCATGTTGAAAAGGATTTTTGGAAATCATTGAAAGTCTGGGCACAATGAGAAGAATTGATGAGGGTTTCAAGAAATGTCAAGTGCTGCTGTAGCAATGACAATAATAGTTACATTCTCAGTATGATGGAAGAAGTTCTGTCAAGTCATGATCTAGTTCGAATGTAATCATGAACAACATGATGATGCATTGTTGCAGAACGATGAAGCTATGAGAAGGCAGAGGCAGCAACATGGTGGGAAGCACTATGGGATCATGGGCATGGGCAGTACAATGATACATTAGCAGGGGCAGCAACATGATGATAATCATGTTTAGAGAAGCATGGTGCAGTATGCAGTACTGCATCTAGAGGACCAGATGCAGCGTGATGGTAGGTACCAATTGAAGCAGAATGTCTTCAACTGATCTCATCATTATACGAAATGATCTATGTCAGATCTAGATAAGTCAAAGTGTTGACTTTTGTTGTAAATGTACTCTCTCTCTCTCTCTCTCTGTTGAACTTTGAAGATAAAAGAAGATTTGATCAAAGGGCTTCCCCACACATTGTGGGGTTTGTCCCTAGCTTGCGCCACATCCTGTGTCCTCTTGCCTTGGCTTGTCTTATGCGATTTATATTCATGTTCTATCTGTAGTTTAATTTATGTTTATGTGATTTCTAATATGGAAAAGAAATTAAATAAATTGCTCTAGCATTGAACATACCTAAACTTAACATGGTATCAGAGCTGAGGTGAAGACAATTCCCAAGCAAGAATGAAAGAGGAATCACCAAAGACAGTTGGGACAAGACAAAAGGATCAATGGGTTTCTCATAATTCACCTAGGGTGACGTCGAACCAGAGAATGTTATCAGAATGGCGCAATGGAAGTTTTTGATGGCCCATCTAATGATCACTTCATTGGGAAGTTCAGATCTAAGGGTGGAAGGAAAGGCGGATGCCTTGTTGAAATAAGTTCGGCTGTTGTACATGGCAGAGACACATCTCTTGATGAAGATAACAATCATTCTTGGTACATCTTCAATGATAAAAGGAATGACTGGTAATGCAAGTCATCAAGGAAATGGTCGATTCTTCCACGAAAGAAAGGAACCCTAGAATCTCTTTTATGTACCTGATTGCAAGAAGAACCCAATGTCCATCTCAGAAATGGAAGTCAAAGGTTACAAGATGTCACTTATCAATGGAAAGGTACGTGTTTGAAAATAGATCTTGCAAAGATGTTTTGAGTTCAGGGTTGTATCAAGTTGCAGTAAGTCCATTGGGGACCATGTCCTTTGACTCAGTACTGGAGGTCTGTGAGTCAGATGGTGACTTGGATGCCTAAATTCAAAAAGGAGCATGAAGGTACATGTCTGAAATGTACCAAAGGAAAATATTATAAGGGGACCATTCCCCTCATGCAGTAGGTCCACGGGCTTGGAATGACCTGAGGAGTTTAAGACTCATGATTGAGAAAGCCCTCTATGGCTTGAAGAAAAACACCTTGGGTGTAGTATGAGAGGATTGATAACTATATAATGCAGTTGAGACTCACTAGGAGTGAAACCGATCCAAACAATTACTTCAAGGTTGTGGATGATAAACCTCTCGTACCGACACCTATGTTTGACAAGTGTAGACCTTATCATTTATAGGAGATAGAGGGAGTTGGATTTTGAATGTGGAAAGATAAGACGCAAGCCTGTGACTACCTCAAGGATCTTAACTTTCAGAAGTTATATGGTAGTGATGTTGGACCGGATTTGGGAAATTCCTCTGATTTTCATAAACTCATTCATGTTGATGTTCTTGTAGAACCTTCATTCGGAAATTTGTGTTGCAGTTAGCATGGTGAGCTCATATTTGGTTGAGCCTCACTGGATTGGTGCCAAGAATCTTCTGAGATATCTTCAAGGCACAATCTCTCATGAATTGAGATACACTGCTGGAAATATGAAACCACATGATTATTCGAATGATGAGTGGGCAGGCAGTATGGAGGATCACTAGAGCACTTCTTAGTGCTATTTCTCTTTGGAATCTGCCTCGATATCCTGGATGAACAGGAAGAAAAAGGCGGTGGCTCTGAGCACCACAAAGGCAGAATAAATTGCTGATATTATGCCCTTCTGTGAGGCAGTTTGGTTGTTGAAGCTCTTCAGTGAGCTGTTTGTACACATGATGAATACCACTATGATTCTTTGTGACAACCAGAGGTGGGATTCGATTATTGAGGAATCTCGTATTCGACAATTTCTCCAGCAGATAGATATCAAATATTGCCTTATTTGGGATATGGTAAGTCGATGGTCAAGGAGGCTCCATCGCGCTGAGATGATGTACAGGACAGAGCCCCGAGGAAAGATCAACTTTGTGATTTTCCCAAACGAATTGGAGTCGTCGAGAGACATTTGTAAAAGGGTCCTGTATGTTGCATACATTGAGCTCTGGGAGCTCTGGGAGGCTTGCAGTTCTACTGGAGCAACATATGACCATAGGGTGACTCACCCTCCCCTGGTGGTGCACACTGGAACAAGATGATTCACTCTCTTGTGGGACAAGATTATTTTCCCTCTTGTGTAGCAGGATGATTAGTTCTCCTGTGAGGCCTGGATTGATGTGTTCTCCATGGCGATTGTAGCAGGATTGGTGTGTTCTCCTGTGAGGACAGGATTGATTAAGTTCTCCTATCGAGGCATCCTACCCATGCAATCTGGGACTCATGGGAAGTACCTCTCATCTGATCAATGAGCAGGGAAATGAAGTTAGGGACCATAGTAGTATCAATGGATGCATCATTTTATCTACCGTACTCCCTACGCTAGGATGACCTCCATTGATCTGGGACCAGTGGTAGGAGTTGTACATACTATGATGCTAACGTAGGGTCGGCTGAGACTGATCTGGGACCAGTGGTACATACTCTGAGACTGACTTCGTGTCAGTGTAGTACTGGTTTGGGACCAGTGAGAGTGGTACATACTATGACACTGACTTTGGGTCGGTTGAGACTGGTCTGGGACCAGTAGTACACTCTTTGAGCCTGCGATACTGGTCTGGGACTAGTGGTAGGAGTTGTACATACTATGATGCTGATTTCAGGTTGGCTGAGACTAATTTGGGATTAGTGGTACATACTCCGAGACTGACTTCGTGTCAGTGCAGTACTGGTCTGAGACCAGTGAGAGTGGTACATACTATGACGTTGACTTCGGGTCCGCTGAGACTGGTTTGGGACCAGTGGTACACTCTCTGAGACTGCGATATTGGTCTGGGACCAGTAGTAGGAGTGGTACCTACTATGACGTTGAATTTGGGTCGGTTGAGATTAGTCTGGGATCAGTGGTATGCACTCTGAGATTGACTTCGGGTCAGTGGAGAATGGTATGAGACATTCTCGATAAATTCTTCTTCTTCATAGTTCAACAGAGCTGAGCAGAGTAGAGCTAGCAGAGCCAGCAGAGCCAGTAGAGCTGAGCAAAGCAGAGCAGAGCTAGCAGAGCCAACAGAGCTGAGCAGAGCAGAGTAGAGCTAGCAGAGTTGAGCAAAGTAGAGTAGAGCTGAGAAGGGTAGAGCAGAGCCAACAGAGCTGAGTAAAGCAGAGTAGTAGAGCCAACAGAGCTAAGCAGAGCAGAGCTAGCAGAGCCAACAAAGCTGAGAAGAGCAGAGTAGAGCCAGTAGAGCCAACAGAGATAGGTAGAGTAGTGCAAGGCACTAATGGTAGAGATAGTACAGTCGTACATATGGATCAGTGGATGGAGTTCTCCCTAGTTGAGAGGGAGTGTTAAATTGGCAACTAGGGACAAACTCCATGTGGGTCGGCTTATTTCTGGAAGCTGATATTTTTAATGGATCCCTCTCGGCGAGAGGTGTAGGATTGATCCAAAGATCATCCGATTCCGATAAGTATTTATGGAGATATGAATTTATTTTGTTTATGTAATTATTATCAAGCCGATCAACTCTTATGTAGGCTCTAAAAGCCCATCCGATGTGTCTATTCAACCTCTACGTTTTTAGTATAAATAAGAGAGGATTTGGAGTCATTAGAGACACACATTCTTCATGTGATCTCCTCTCCTCATCTTGGGTTTTTGGTGAAGGAGATACACTAATGAAGAATGCCCTAGCTACAGTCATAGTCAACGCAATACCCTGATTCATGGAGATATGTATACGCTAAAATCGCACAACATAGAAATCTACGTTGGCAATGGAGCTACTACACACAGCAATAAAACAAAATCTATGTGATGCCCTTAGCCGCAATCAATGGAGGAAGAGCCTCAATAGCTGCAGTAGCTATAGTGAGCTGCAGTGAGCCACAGGAGCCGTAGTGAGCCATACGGAGCCACAGTGGCCATAGTCAAGAGTGGAAGACAGACTTAATGGGTGAGACACAATATCAAATGGTGACTGTGATAGTGAAAGAACATAATAAGTCTTGGCATTAAAACAGTGTAAGCCTTGGTCTAAGGAGATCTTATAATAATGATGAGAAGAAGCAATAACATAGTCTCAACAAAATTAGAAGAAACAAAGACAAGAATGAACAGTATCAAATTCATGACAGAGGCAGTGAACCATCACAGTCTCAGCCTAGATGGAAGGTAAGATCACAATCTCGTTGGATCTACTTCATAAGAAATCAATGTATATGTGATACAAAAGAACTTAGAACCCTTACTGTTCTCCCTATCACGGATTAATGAAGATCACAATGATTCTTAAGGTACAAGCTCAGTCTTAGCATATCTATCTTACATAATCATGTTGAAAATGAATTTTGGAAATTACAGAAAGTCTGGGCACAATGAGAAGCATTGATGAAGGTTTCAAGCAATGTCAACTGCTGCTGTAGTAATGACAGTAATAGTTACAGTCTCAACATATATATCGTACATAAATCATGTTGAAAAGGATTTTTGGAAATTACTAAAAGTCTGGGCACAATGAGAAGCTTTGACGAAGGTTTCAAGAAATGTCAAGTGCTGCTGTAGCAATGACAGTAATAGTTACATTCTCAGTATGATGGAAGAAGTTGTGTCAAGTCATGATCTAGTTTGAATGTAATCATGAGTGGCATGATGATGCATTGTTGCAGCACGATGAAGCTATGAGAAGGCAAAGGCAGCAACATGGTGTTGGAAATAATACTGAGAGGGGGGTGAATCAGTATTATCTGGTCAATTATTTTCTTTTTCAAACCCAGAACATATACGCTACTTCAGTTAGAGAAAACCGCATATATATGCAACTACAAATAAGGAAACCCGCGTATACCATACAGACTTATAATTTAAAATATTCTACAAATGTTGAACATTAATATGTGCATCAGGATCATATAAACAGTAACTAGGAATATAAAAATAGAGAAGAAGACAATCACACACAAGAACACAAGATATAAGGTGGAAACCCAATGTGGGTGGAAACCATATGCTGCAATATGTCTCTATCTTTTCAATTAGAAACTTCTTTTTACAATTATTCTGTACTGGTGCAGTCCTTTATTAGTACGCAAGCTGCTACCTGCAGAGATCTACAACCCTCTCTCATTTTCCAGCTTCTCCTAGAAGGGAGATACAACCCCCTTAGTTCTTGTACTAGTTGAGATACTAGTACGCAGGCTGCTACCTGTAGAAGACTATAACCTTCTCTTCCTTCCAGGGACCACGTTTCATAAATTTTCAGACTGGATGCACAAATAACATCAATTAAACATCAAGAATTTCTGCATCAACCAATCACCTTTTCACCAATCAAACTGAATCAAAATAAACACTTCTCTGACGATTATACCCAGATCATAATAACAGTAATCACACCCCACTTCTGAACCCAAAACACTATAGCAATAAACAGAAACAACTAGAACATAAATCAAGAGATGTACACCACTTCACTATTCAGAAACCTGTGTGCAGATCTATAAATTCATTCTTTCAAACATTCAGATATTAGTTAACCCAGATTATCAGATTTATAGATCAAGCGTGCGCTACATATCACAGATCAAAATCATATAGAGATACCACTATTCCAGCCTTAAGATTTTGACCCATCAATAGAACTTATCCTTTTCCTTGTGCTCAGGTTCCTTCTTCATTCAGATCCAGATCTACACCATAACCCAATCACAATATTCTAGATCTAGCACTTTATCAGATATTCAATAATTCAGAAGATGCCTTGCCAAATTATCTCCTTCCTCTTTTATAGCCTTTTGCCTTTCACAATACCACGGACCAAAAACCATAACAATTCAATACCATGGACCCAATACTTGGGATCAACACTTATGACGAGATACCATGGCCCAAAACTATAGGTTCAAATACCAAGGACTAAATACCACGAACCCAAACCATAGGATCAAAAACTGTCAGACTAATACCATGAACTAACCATAAGATTTCCCATGTGCGTGTGCTTTTCTCTGCATGAAAGTACGTGAACTTTTCTTTGCATGAAATGAACTTTTTTCTGCATGAAAGTGCATGAACTTTTCTCTGCATGAAATGAACTTTCTCTGCATGAACTTTTTTTTTTTTTTTTTTTTGCATGAAAGGAACTTTTCTCTGAATGAAAGTGTGTGAACTTTACTCTGCATGAAAGGAACTTTTCTCTGCATGAAAGTGTGTGAACTTTAGGTTTGCACCCACGGAACCAGAAAATAACTTTGCTGCACTATAATTTATCATTTGAGATGAGTGGGTTGCCATCAAGTACAACATATGTATCATAATGCCAATAATCTCCCCATTTGGACTTGATGGAAACAACAACCAATCACTCTCCCCCTTTGACATCAAGGGCAAAGGGGTGGATTACCATACTCCCCCTAAGTACCTGCTGAAAACTCTAAATGAGCTCCCCCTTTGTATATGCTCTGTGCTGAAATGCTGTCTGCAAAAAGATGTTCTATAAGAAAGAACATGACTCCATACATTGTAGGTAACCTTCCTATCATCAAGACTCATACATACATCCATCTCCTATCCAAGTGAGAATACACAAGATAGACAAAAATCATTCATCCCAGGCATAGTGGGGAAACCAAAATAGGCCGTTACATGACCTTGATATGAAAAGAAGTACATGACATAGAGACAAGAACAACTATCAACAGAATCAACCTTTAGACCAACACACATTGATCTACTCCACCAGAAAACTCTTGAGAAACCAAACCAAGGACTTCTAAGATAATGCCAACAATGCAACATTAGAAGAATATATGCTCCCCCTGAACCTGTGCCAGATGATCTCTGATAGACCGATTCGACCCACATAGACCGACAAATGTATGTGTATCCACCTGCGTACAACAGACAAGATTCAACAACAGGATGATGCATCAACAACCCCTAGCTTCTGTCTGAGGTATTCAAATGTCTCCCTGGGCAATGGTTTGGTGAAAATATCAGCAACTTTTTCCTTGGAGGGAACATATTCCAATTTGACCTTTTGTTCCAGCACTTGTTCTCGGAGAAAATGATACTTGATCGGTATGTGCTTGGTCTTTGAATGCATGAATGGGTTCTTTGAAATGCTGATTTCACTTGTATTATCACATAAGATGGAGATAGGTGGTGTACAAGTGATTTGAAAATCCTGCAAGGTCTACATCATCTAAAGGAGTTGAGTGCAGCAAGATGCAGCAACAACATATTCTGCTTCAGCTGTAGACAAGGCAATCGAACTTTTTTTCTTGCTGAACAAAGATACTAATCTGGAACCCATAAAGAATGCACCACCACTTGTGCTCTTCCTGTCATACACGCTTCCGGCCCAATCTGCATCTGTATAAGCATGAAGTGTGAGATCT
>APFE031518491.1:156846-191185 GCA_000404065.3 Pinus taeda | reverse complement strand
GCTTCTATTTATCCTTGAAGCAGATTGCCCCTGATTTACTTGGTGATCTCTGTTCATTCTTGAAGAAAAATGTCCCTGATTTACCTGGTGAGCAGCATTGTACCTTTGCTATTGATTGTCAATTTGTTCACTTCTTCTTGCTGCATCAATATAACTTTTGGAGGTGGATGGCTTCTGTGCTTGATATACTTCTTCATTATATCCCAGACCTGTCTTGATTAGTGGAGAACGTTGTACTTTGATAATCTCATCTAACGTTTCAGATCCTTTAACAAATCTAAGATTAAGAGCTTTACTTTTCTCAATCTCTTTTCTAAGTCCCACTATTTCACATTCTAACTTTTCATGATGTTTTTCACTTTCAACCAATTGGAATTGCAGAGTATCAATAATCATATTTTTCTCTTCTAAATAAATTTTGAGTTTAGAAATCTATTCATAAAGACCTTCTTCATCTATAGCATCCATGAAATCATCATCTTCAAAAGCCATTAAAAGTCTATAATTATTACCTTGTTCATCTTCATCACTATTTGAAAATCCATCACTCTCTTCATGAGTGTAATAGCTTTTATTATTTACATTATGTTTCTTGTTCCATCTAATAGGTTCCTTACCTTTATGAGGACACTTGGCAGCATAGTGACTGACTTTTCCACAAGCAAAACATTTGAAAGGTAACTTACCTCTGAATCTTCTAGCACCTCGTTGAAGGTTCTTGACAAAATTTGATTCTTCCTCTTCTTCTAACATATGTCCTGAGTCATAAGAATCTCCTTTTCCCGAGGCCTTGAATGTGGCTTCTCTTCTATCTGATGGTCTCCCTTTCCTCATTTCATAAGCAGTTAGAATTCCGTGTAGTTGCGACATGGTAATTTTCTGTAGATTCTCCTTTTCTTCTATTGCAGAAACTTTTCATTCAAACTTAGAAGACAAATATCTCAAAACCTTTTCAACCACAACAACCTCTTTTATTTCTTCACCCAAAATTTTCATACAATTAAGAATCTCATCTATGCGTAGGAAATAGTTAGCCACACTTTCATCATTGTACATTCTGAGATTTTCATATTGAATTCTAAGGGTTTGAAGTTTTGCTCTTTTTACCTGTTCATCTCCTTCATAGCTTAGAACGATCTTGTCCCATATTTCTTTTGCAGTTTTATATGCATAACCTTAACGAATTCTGATTTAGATAGACATCCTAATAGAGTATTGATAGTCTTTTCATTAGTTTCAAACTGCTTCTTCTCAGCCGGATCTGTAGGAGTTGCTGATGGAAAAGTGTACCTTGTATCTACGATATCCTAGACTTCTGTACAAGAGATTGAAGATAGGCTGTAACTCCTACCTTCCAATAGACGAAGTTGGTCCCATAAAAAATTGTTGGCCTGATTGATGCTTCTCTCTCGTAGTTGCTCATGATGATAGATCTTCCTTTAAGTGATCAAGCTTCTTCTGAAGGACCCGCTCTGATACCAATTGTTGGAAATAATACTGAGAGGGGGGGTGAATCAGTATTATCTGGTCAATTATTTTCTTTTTCAAACCTAGAACATATACGATACTTTAGTTAGAGAAACCGCATATATATGCAACTTCAGATAAGGAAACCAACGTATACCATACAAAATTATAATTTAAAATATTCTACAGATGTTGAACATTAATTTGTGCATCAAGACCATATAAACAGTAACCAGGAACAGAAAAATAGAGAAGAAGACAATCACACACAAGAACACAAGATATAAGGTGGAAACCCAATGTGGGTGAAAACCACTGCTGCAATATGTCTCTATCTTTTCAATTAGAAACTTCTTTTTACAATGATTCTGTACTGGTACAGTCCTTTACCAGTACACAGGCTGCTACCTGCAGAGATCTACAACCCTCTCTCATTTTCCAGCTTCTCTTGGAAGGGAGCTACAACCCCCTTAGTTCTTATACTAGTTGAGATACTAGTACGCAGGCGGCTACCTGCAGAAGACTACAACATTCTCTTCCTTCCAGGGACCACGTTTCATAAATTTTCAGACTGGATCCACAAATAACATCAATTAAACATCAAGAATTTCTGCATCAACCAATCGCCTTTTCACCAATCAAACTGAATCAAAATAAACATTTCTTTGACGATTGTACCCAGATCATAATAACAGTAATCACACCCCACTTCTGAACCTAGAACACTGTAGCAATAAACAGAAGCAGCTAGAACATAAATCAAAAGGGTACGCTACTTCACTATTCAGAAACCTGCGTGCAGATCTATAAATTCATTCTTTCAAACATTCAGATATTAGTTAACCCAGATTATCAGATTTATAGATAAAGCGTGCGCCACATATCACAGATCAAAATCATATAGAGATACCTCTATTCCAGCCTTAATATTTTGACCCATCAATAGAACTTATCCTTTTCCTTGTGCTCAGGTTCCTTATTCATTCAGATCCAGATCTACACCATAACCCAATCACAGTATTCTAGATCTAGCACTTTATCAGATATTCAATAATTCAAAAGATGCCTTGCCAAATGATCTCCTTACCCTCTTTATAGCCTTCAGGCCTTTCACAATACCACGGACCAAAAGCCATAACAATTACAATACCATGGACCCAATACTTTGGAATCAACACTATGAAGAGATAACCATGGCCCAAACCATAGGTCAAAAAATACCAAAAGACTAAATACCAACAGACCAAAAACCAATAAGGATAAAAAACTGTCGACTAAATCCATGAACCAACCATAAGAATTTCCATGTGTGTGTGCTTTTTCTCTGATGAAAGTGCCGTAACTTTTTCTCTACATGAAAGTGCGTGAACTTTTCTCTGCATGAAAGTGCGTGAAATTTTCTCTGCATGAAAGGAACTTTTCTCTGCATGAAAGTGCGTGAACTTTTATCTGCATGAAAGTGCGTGAACTTTAGGTTTGCACCTGCGGAACCAGATAATAACTTTGCTGCACTATAATTTATCATGTGAGTTGAGTGGGTTTCCATCAAGTACAACATATGTATCATAATTCCAACACATGGTGGGCAATGCTGTGAGATCATGGGCATGGGCAGTACAATGATACATTAGCAGGGGCAGCAACATAATGATAATCATGTTTAGAAAAGCATGGTGCAGTATGCAGTAGTGCATCTAGAGGACCAAATGCAACACGATGGTAGGTATTAGTTGAAGCAGAATGTCTTCAACTGATCTCATCATTATACGAAATGATCTATGTTAGATCTAGATAAGTCAAAGTGTTGACTTTTGTTGTAAATGTACTCTCTCTCTCTCTCTGCTGAAATTTGAAGATAAAATAAGATTTGATCAAAGGGCTTCCCCACACATTGTGGGGTTTGTCCCTGGCTTGTGCCACATCCTGTGTCCTCTTGCCTTGGCTTGTCTTCTACGATTTATATTCATGTTCTATCTGCAGTTTACTTTATGCTGATGTGATTGCTAATATGGAAAAGAAATTAAATAAATTGATCTAGCATAGAACATACCTAAACTTAACAAACCATGATGCCAACAATGCATAATGTTTTTGAAGGCTAATGCTCACCCTGAACCAGTTCTACCTGTGCATTGTCAACAAATCATTCATCAAGGAATCTTCATTAGTCAAATAAACAACAATGAACAAAGCATATCAACAGACTACAACCATCAATATCAGACTAAACACCCATGTCAGAAACTAATTTTGAGTCTGACCCATTGTTTTTCTATCAGAAAAACATATACGCTCCTACAACCATAACAACTCATGTATATACGTGACTCTACTTCATGAAACCCGCATATAGGAAACATTCATCTGAAAGCTCAATTTAACAACAAGATAATGTAGAAACTAGTCCTAGCTTTTGTCTAAGATATTCAAATGTTTCTCTGGGAAGGGGTTTGGTAAATATATCAGCAACCTCTTCTTTGGAGAGAACATACTCCAATTTAACCTTTTGTTCAAGCACTTTTTCTTGTACAAAATGGTACTTAATGGGTATGTTCTTGGTCTTGGAGTGCATGTCTGTATTTTTCAAAATATTAATGGAAGCTGTATTATCATATAGAATGGAGATGGGTGGAGAACATGTGATTTGAATATCTTGCAATATTTATGTTGGGTCTTGAAATTGTCATTCATTTCCATTACACTTTCACCATCACCTCCATTATATCACCTCCACTTCACCTTCATTTCACTACCATGTCACTACATTCATCTCACTTTCATCATTATTGGGTCACATTTATGTTTTTCCAAACTTCATTAATTCTTAGCATTTTTAAGTGAATTTGTGGTTAAAAAATAGAAAATAATGTGCATATGCTTATACCTAACAACTGGGATGAGGTTGTTGATATGTGTAGGTCAAAAGGAAGCTTCTATAGGACCTTTATGTGGCATCCTAAGGCCAAATTCAAATTTGAGTGGAGAGGATCATGGGATCATGAGGATATGTGTCACATTTCCTATTTTCATTGAAAATCTAAGAAGACATGTGTCTTATCATTTCCTATTTTGATTATAATTCTAGAAATATGGGGAGAGATTCATGGACTCTCATTAATGAGATAATTTCTCATTTTTTTGTATAAATAGGAGATCTGTCTAAGGCTTTGGTTAACTTTGTTAGATCAACTTGTTGTACTTTGTAATTTTGAAGAATTTGAATAAAGATTTGAAGTTCCCAACATGGAAGGAGATGTGAAGTAGGAGATGTCATGGAGCATATTAGAATGTAAGGTAGAGTAGATTTTATTTTGTAGTTTTTCTTTGATTTCATTCAAGTATGTCATTTTATTTTTATGATTGTTTTCAAGTTTTCAAGTTTAGATTTCCCATTCATGTAAGTTTAATTCATGCAAGTGTGTTCAATCGGTTGGTAGTAGATCTATTTAACTCTGTAATCTATGCTTAACAAAATAATCCAAGAAAGTAGTCCTCCTATTTTCCAATTGATTCTTGGAGCATTAGAGCACACAGTAGATTTGATGTTAGTTTAATAACTCATGTTGTAAGTGAATATTTCCAAAAGCCCTTTCAGTTGATGGTTCATCTTAAAACTAAGTGGTAAAGTATTTCATTTATGAATGAGTCTTTCTCTGTATTTTTATGTTTACTTTTTCTTAGAACAATGAAGTATTGGATCCCTCCAAATGCTATCAAAAGGAGGTATTTCTCCCAAAATTGTATAGAAGAGTGATAAAACACTTCATTTAGTTGTTATAGTAGATTAGTTGCAATTTCACTTTTAGTCTTAGTCTTTCATTTAAATTTCATTTTCAGTTTTAGAAAAATGAAGTATTGGATCCCTCCAAATGCTATCACAAGGAGGTAGTTCTCCCAAAATTGTATAGCAGTGATAAAACACTTCATTTAGCTATTATAGTAGATTAATTGCAATTTCACTTTCAGTCTTAGTCTTTCATTTAAATTTCATTTTTAGTTTTAGAACAATGAAGTATTGGATCCCTCCAAATGCTATCACAAGGAGGTAGTTCTCCCAAAATTGTATAGCAGAGTGATAAAACACTTCATTTAGCTGTTATAGTAGATTAGTTGCAATTTCACTTTCAGTCTTAGTCTTTCATTTAAATTTCATTTTCAGTTTTAGAACAATGAAGTATTGGATTCCTCCAAATGCTATCACAAGGAGGTAGTTCTCCCAAAATTGTATAGCAGAGTGATAAAACACTTCATTTAGTTGCAGTGGTGTGATCCATATTTTCCACAGTCTTTTGTTCATTGTGTCGACGTTTCAAACCCCAAAGGGGGTCCATCATCATTCTTTTTCTATCTTTCTGATTTGTCTTGATGATGGACCCCCTTTGGGGTTTGAAACGTCGACACAATGAACAAAAGACTGTGGACAATCTGGATCACACCACTACAAAAAACTTCCACAGAAGCCTAAAATCAAACACTTCATTTAGTTGTTATCATTTTTGATTTCATTTCATACACATTTTGCCAGCTTAGAATAATCTAACTATTCAAAGTTTTGATTTGTTCATTTCCTTTTCTCTCTTCTTTAGAAATTAGATTTTAACATTAAAAGTCATTAAATTTAGTTGTCCATTAACATTTAGAGATTTCATTTAGAAGCATAACTTTTCTTTCTTAGATTAATTTCCTTAAGCATGAGAAACAAAACCCAAAAAAAACAACATAAACTATAAAACAACGAAGTAAGAGAAAGGTTAACTAAGCACATATAGTGCACTACACTTCATCAGTTTACGATATCCTGATTGATAATTTATGTACAATAATTTAGGAGACTAAATTGACTAGAAATTTTGGCGCCATTGCCGGGGAAGTGTAATTAGGAGACCTTATTTCTTACATCTAAAAAAAATTAATAATTTCTCGAGTATGCTGTCCTCCTGCACTTTGTGTGATCTGGAGGATCAGAAAATGAATTTTTATGTTTAAAAAACAAAATTTCATCATTTCATTTGATTCAATAAAAAAAAACAATAAAAAAATCCAACTGCTTTGATAGGTTCAGCTGGCCAGATTGACTGGTTATGGTTTGTAGTGACACTCAAAACGTTGTGTCTTGTTTAATAAGATTTTACAAATTAGCTACAGAACACAACCCTGTTCTGCAACTAATTGTGTGTTCCATAGCTACTTCCATGGTTTAGCAGGTTACATGCGTCAAACAAAGAAATCGACCACATGGGCATCTTTGGAATCGTCTCGACATGGATTCTATCCTAGTCACCTAGCCCAGATCGATAAAAAAATCAACTTAAAACCATAGTCAAAACCTTGTTTTCAGGGTCTAGTACATTCACCTTGAAGCCTTAGTTGCCTGAAATTGAGAACCATTAATCATTGTTATAAAAATTCACAATTTCAGAAACAGAAAAAAAAAAAAAAGAAAAAAAAAAAGAAAAAAAAAGCAAAAAAAGAAATAAGAAAAAAAAGAAAGAAAAGAAAAGAAAAAAAAAGAAACAACCAATGGCTATCTCTAATCCCAGTTTCCACTGTGGCCTCAATAGAAAACCTGCATTCTTGTTTGAGCTTTGGCCTTGAAACAAACCTGCAAGAACATTTAAAAAAAAAAATCAAATGTACAAATTATAGAATTCAATAGATCGAATTGCGTGGACTGTTGTGTTGAAATAAAAACTCTCGTGTGGCTTTCAGAATAATGTATGTGTTTTACAGTTGCAACATCCTATTCATGTGGTGAAAATTTTGAAACTAATGTGCTTGTTGTTTTCTCGCCTTACACTTTCCAGGTTACGTAAAAAAAACTGGTTTTTACTTACTGACTTCTGTAAGAATTTCCCAATATGATTAAGAACCAGTGATCTAGCAAACCAACAATCCCGTAATCTAATCAATCCTACATTTCAACACTCTAATTTGATCTTAGTAATCGTGATCCACCAGTGCGCCTGCTAATCCATACACCATTTACAGAAAATGCAAGTGTTCAGATCATCGAGAGCGTTACTTGTAGAGGCTATATCACCGAGAACACACCATTGGTTGGTTCATCTACTGGTGCTATTTTCTATGCTATGATTGCATCTCGAGAAAATTTGAAATTGATTTTTTTTACAGAAGATGAAATTGACAAAAAATGTAGAACTGAAAAAACATCAAATTTTAAACACAAATTCTGGCCAAATGAAAATGAATTTAGGAAAATTGAAACATGGGTTTTTTTCAGGAATAGGGTCAATTAGGTAACCCAATTTTTTTTTTTTAAGAATTTCACAATGGTTTGGGATCATTTTCCTGTTCTTCGAAGCCCCATTTGGCATGCTGCGCGAGGAAAAAACGAATTTCATTAAGTGAACAGAGCACTGTTTGAACACGGCACGTTCCGGGAAGAAAAATTCAAATTAAAGACTAATAATGATGTGGCATTCAATCCATATGGCGAATCTAAGAGTCCAATTGGATTTAGACTGATTACACCCCGCCTTCCATCTTCAATGCCAAATGCTCTAATGATGCAATCTCTGTTTTTGACTTGTGCTTAATCGTACTCCTCCCACACACCTGTCAAATGTTTTTTTGTGCATACAAACACTCTGTTACCTTGTACACACAATCACTCTGTTTTCATATTCTCTGTGTATAACAATCACTTGGGTTGTCTTTCACCACGTTACATGTTTGAAGAACTGAAGAAAAGTGAGAAAATATCTATTTCATCTTCTTTGGGGAAACGTTCTGGCGTTGATTCTGGTTAGGGTGGATTAAATTGGTTGACATTTGAGCTTTTATGGAGGGACTTCTTCAAATTCATTACCAAGAAATATGCTTCAGCTAATAAACGACATGATGCTTCACCAACCACAACTTGTACAGGTGCTTTTGTTATCTAGCAGAGTTTCGATGGTGTCGAAGTATTCTAATACTAAATGATTTTTTATTTCCAATGCAAGTTTCTATAGAATATGAAATTGTGCCAGCAATTTCATTGATCATAACTGTGTATCTCATGTCAAAAACATATATCTATTTACATTTGTTGTGGTAGAGTATATTAGAATGAACAGATCAATAGGACAAACAGTTAACGCAGTTAAATTCATTTATTAGATATGTTCAACTCCTATAGTTTTTCATCCTAGTGGTATCAACAGCTTGATACTTTTACTATGTTATACTATGGAGAAGCATTCTAGATTCTTGAGGGCTCTTGATTGTATGAACTTTTAATGGTGTTATTGTACTGGATTATGATGAAAAAAAAATGAATCAATGAAATAAGTAGATTATTTGCTCACTTTTTTGGAAGGTATTGATTAATCTTGGACTAATGATGAAAAATTCATAGCTAACTTTCTGTTCAATATTTTTAGCTACAGAAACTATGCACATTCTGCAGCTAGAAAGCCATTTTGCAGCTAAACATCAATTCTACAGTTGAGAAACCTCATTGTTCAAATCAGTATAAATTTCTCATAGGAAATCGGATTTCGACGATTCAAGTGTCAATGGAAAGATATCGACGAGATATACACAATGAAAAATCCATCATTAGAGTTTGAAACAGTCAAGAATGAAGAAATTTATCAAAAGATATAACAGTTAACTTGAGGCACTAATTCCGAAGTAGGTATAAATTCTTTTGGTTTTCCTTCGTGAACCTATTTTATTAGTACAAATTCGTAGTTTTGTGTGTAAATATCATAACTAGAGAGATTGATCACCTCTCTCTTTTGATAGTCTTACATTCCATTGCAGAAGAAGTATTAGTTTTTTTGCAGGTTCCGAGAGGAAGGACAAATGACTACAAGTGAATAGTGTCTCTCTTAGAGACCAATTTGTTTCATAAGAGGATGATCAGCAACAAAGAAGAAACATCAATGTGTGAGCACATGCTAATGCAAAATCAGATCCAAGCACTTGCAAAACTTTCAGATACTATTGTGTCCATTACATCCATACTTCATAATAAACCATTCACCTAATTTCCCTTCATATTTTCCATTTACATTCACAAACACTTTCCATTACTTTTTGTCTACTCCTAACCCACAAATAAAAGCAAGAGGCTCAATTACATGTTTATTTCCCATTTCCATTATTACTTTTCATTTGCCATCTTCCATTTTCATTTTCCCTTTCCTATCATTTTCGTTTCGCAAATAAACCCTGCTTCAATGCAAATTATTGAATCCATAGTCCTTTGAGTCTAAATTCCTTGCAAAAACACCTTGAGGCTTGCATGCCTTAATGGCAAGTCCTCATGCTGACGAACAATGGGAATACATTAATGTCCCTTGTCCATAAGATCTTCTAAATGACTCGACATCGACAAATTTATTTGTACCTAGCAAGATGTGTTTGGGCACCTTGACTCTCATTGTCATCAATGGTGAGAGTTCTCGTGTTGACTAGTGGCATCCATTAATGGCCACTAAGTCAAAAATTTCTTGCTATGTTTGACATCAGAATATCTATTCATATAACAGGAATTGTGCCAATGAGTTTTGAAGACATGAAGACTATTATTTTCATTATTTTGGAGCAGATATAAAATAGATCAGCACTATTCAGCAGCAGATTTAGCAAGTTCTAGTCGAAACAATAAAAAGTCATCTTGACTCTTTTATCCATGACTCTTTTTATGATCAGAACTTTGTAACCACCACACATACAACTCATCCATTTCCAAAAGGTAAGTTAAGGTACGTCATTTTTTAACTTTTTACCATAGAATTCCATAAAAATCTAGAATGATAATTGTTGGAAAAACATTTCTCTTCCTCATTTCATAAAATTGGCAATACCATCAGTTTGGGGGGGGAATAAATTCATATTCATATCTTTCCATGTTCATATTCAGAAGCCCACATACTTCCAAAATATATTAACTATTACATTATTATTATGAGCATACAATGGCTTTTCAAAAGTGCTTAAAGGATAATTGAATACAAACACAATCATGGTTGTCACACAAGAACCAACCATGATGCAATCCAATAGAGATAAAATTTGCAACAATAATCAAATTATCATTATGCAAAGTTCAAAGATTAAAATCGAATGCAATAAAAAAATATGGTAGTAACACAAGAACCAACCATGTTTCAATTCAAGTAAAACACTTTGCAGAAGTATGAAATTATCAAATGATATCATGCAAAGTTAAGCCAAAGCTCAAGGATCAAAAGAATTAATGTAATATATATTGCATGAGGACATGCAATAGCTTCAGTTGGGGGGTATGTTGGGTCTTGAAATTTTCATTCACTTCCATTACACTTTCACTATCATGTCCATTATATCACCTCCATTTCACCTTCATTTCACTACCATGTCACTACATTCACCTCACTTTCATCATTATTGGGTCACATTTATGTTTTTCCAAACTTTATTAATTCTTAGCATTTTTAAGTGCATTTGTGGTTAAAAATTAGAAAATAATGTGCATATGCTTATACCTAACAAGTGGGATGAAATTGTTGACATGTGTAGGTCAAAAGGAAGCTTCTAGAAGACCTTTATGTGGCATCCTAAGGCCAAATTATAATTTGAATGGAGAAGATCATGGGATCATGAGGATATGTCACATTTCCTATTTGCATTGAAACTCTAAGAAGACATGTATCTTATCATTTCCTATTTTTATTATAACTCTAGAGATATGGGGAGAGATTCATGGACTCTCATTAATGAGATAACTTCTCATCTTTTTGTATAAATAGGAGATCTCTCTAAGGCTTTGGTTAATTTTGTTAGCTCAACTTGTTGTACTTTGTATTTTTGAAGAATTTGAATAAAGCTTTGAAGTTCCCAACATGGAAGGAGATGTGAAGTCGGAGATGTCATGGAGCATATTAAAATGTAAGATAGAGTAGATTTTATTTTGTAGTTTTTCTTTGATTTCATTCAAGTATGTTATTTTATTTTTATGATTGTTTTCAAGTTTAATAGTTTAGATTTCCCATTCGTGCATGTTTAATTCATGCAAGTGTGTTCAACCAGTTGATTGTAGATCTATCTAACTGTGTAATCTATGCTTAAAAAAATAGTCAAAGAAAGTAGTCCTCCTATTTTCCAATTGTTGCTTGGAGCATTAGAGCACACAGTAGATTTGATGTTAGTTTAATAACTCATGTTGTAAGTGAATATTTCCGAAAGCCCTTTCAGTTGTTGGTTTATATTAAAACTAAGTGGCAAAGTATTTCATTTATGAATGAGTCTTTCTCTACATTTTTATGTTTACTTTTTCTTAGAACAATGAAGTATTGGATCCCTCCAAATGTTATCACAAGGAGGTAGTTCTCCCAAAATTGTATAGTAGAGTGATAAAACACTTCATTTAGCTGTTATAGTAGATTAGTTGCAAAATCATTTTTAGTCTTAGTCTTTCATTTAAATTTCATTTTCAGTTTTAGAACAATGAAGTATTGGATCCTTCCAAATGCTATCACAAAGAGGTAGTTCTCCCAAAATTGTATAGAAAAGTGATAAAACACTTCATTTAGCTGTTATAGTAGATTAGTTGCAATTTCACTTTCAGTGTTAGTCTTTCATTTAAATTTCATTTTCAGTTTTAGAACAATGAAGTATTGGATCCCTCCAAATGCTATTACAAGGAGGTAGTTCTCCCAAAATTGTATAACAGAGTGATAAAACACTTCATTTAGCTGTTATATTAGATTAGTTACAATTTCACTTTCAGTCTTAGTCTTTCATTTAAATTTCATTTTTAGTTTTAGAATAATGAAGTATTGGATCCCTCCAAATGGTATCACAAGGAGGTATTTCTCCCAAAATTGTATAGCAGAGTGATAAAACACTTCATTTCACTGTTATCATTTTTGCTTTCATTTCATAGACATTTTGCCAGCTTAGATTAATCTAACTATTCAAAGTTTTGATTTGTTCATTTCCTTTTCTCCCTTCTTTAGAAATTAGATTTTAACATTAAAATTCATTAGATCTAGTTGTCCATTAACATTCAGAGATTTCATTTAGAAACATAACTTTTCTTTCTTAGATTAATTTCCTTAAGCATGAGAAACAAAAGCCCCAAAAAAACAACAGAAACTAGAAAAAAACAAAGTAAGAGAAAGATTAACTAAGCACATATAGTGCACTACACTCCATTAGTTTATGATACCCGGATTGATAATTTATGTAGAGAAATTTAGGACACTAAATTGACTAGACAATTTACATCATCCAAAGTAGTTGTGTGCAGCAAGATGCAACAACCACATATTTTGATTCAGTTGTAGATAAGGCAATCAAACTCTGTTTCTTGCTGAACCAAGACACTAATCGTGATCCCATATAGAATGCACCTCCACTATTGTTTTTCAATCATCAACATTTCCTGCTACCACATCTGTATATGCATGAAGAGTGAGATCTGTATCTTTAGTATACCATAGAACAAAGTCTTCAGTTCCTTGGAGATATTTGAATATTCCTTTTATAGCCTAAAGATGTGATTCCTTTGGATTGGCTTGGAACCTTCCAACAATTCCTACTGCATGAATGATATATGGTCTTGTACCTGTTAGATAAAGTATACTTCCAATCATAGATCTATATGCTGGTTGATTCACTGTAGGTGATTCATCATTAGAACTGAGACTACATCCTATTACCATTGGAGTACATACTGGTTTAGAATCTTCCATTCCGTACTTCTTCAGAATCTGCTTGAGATATTTAGTTTGTGAAAGAAAAATTCCATATTTTGTTTGTTGTACATGTAGACCAAGAAAATAAGTTAGTTCACCAAGTAAAGAAATTTCAAATCTCTGCTGCATAACAGAAGCAAAGTTCTAACTCATAGATTTTTCATTGTTTCCAAAGATGATATCATCAACATAAAGAACAATAATTAGCAGTTTATCATTCTCAATTTTTGTATATAAGTTTATGTTTGCAGATCATTTTGTGAAACCTTGTTGTTGAAGATATTTTTCAAGATGATAATACCAAGCCATTGGAGCTTATTTCAGTCCATATAGAGCCTTTTTGAGCTTGCATAAGAGCTTTGCATCCTTTCTTAGAATAAATCCTTTTGGTTGTTCAATATAAACTTGTTCTTCTAAATCTCCATTAAGAAATGCATATTTTACATCCATTTGGTACACTTTGAATCTTCAAAAACTTGAAAGAGAAAGAAACATTCTTATGGCTTCAAGTCTGGCAATGGGTGCAAAAGTTTCTTCAAAGTCTATACCTTCTTATTGAGCATATCCTTTACAAACAAGTCTTTCTTTATTTCTAATAACCTCTCCATTGTCATTCAACTTATTCTTGAATATCCATTTTGTTCTTATAACATTTTTATCATTAGGTATAGGAACTAATTCCCAAGTATCATTCTTCTCAATTTGGTCAAGTTCTTCATCCATGTCCTTAACCAAACATTCATCTTTGCTAGCTTCATTAACATTATGTGGTTCTATGGAGGATAGTAATGCTAGATAACTAGAAGCTCCTACAAGAGTTATTATTGTATGTACTCTAGACCCTTTTTCTCCTAGAATTTGAGATTTTGAATGATTCTTTTGAACATACCTAGATGGAGCCTTTTCCCCATTAGTTGGATCTTCTTTTGATGCTTCATTGGTTTCTTCCTCCATATCATTTTGATTTGATATGGGAAATCATTCACTATCTTCATCATTATCATCTTCCTTTGCTGATTTCACCTGTTCTGGATTTCTGCATGCTTCATCGATTACAACATTAATGCATTCAAAAAAAAATTGATGTCTCTTTTTATAACATTCGTATCCCTTACTTCTAGATGAATAACCAAGAATTATTCCTTTTTCTGCTCTAGGTTTAAACTTACCAAGTTTTTCATCAGTCTTTTTGATGAAACATTTACTTCCAAAAACTCTGAAGTGTTTTACAGTAGGATGCTTACCATACCAAAGTTCATATGGAGTTTGATCACTATTTACACGAACATGAGCTTTGTTGACAATGTTTATTGCAATATGAGCAACTTCACCCCATAAGGTTTCAGGAGTTCCAGATTCATCAAGCATAGCTCGAGCCATTTGTTGGACTCTTCTATTCATTCTTTCCACCATGCCATTTTGTTGAGGAGTTCTGGCAACAGAGAACTATCTTTTTATTACATGTTTTTCATGAAATTCAAAAAATTCATCTGATATGAATTCTCCTCCTTAATCAGATCCGAGACATTTGATTTTTATATCTAATTAATTTTCAACTAAACCTTTGAAGACTTTAAACTTTTCAAATGCTTCATATTTATGCTTTACTAAACCAATCCAACACATTCTAGAAAAATCATCAATGAATAAAATGTAGTATTCTTCTCCACGGGGTGACTTTTTCCTTGCTGGCCCACACAAATCAATACGAATGAGTTTAAGAGGCTTAATTACTTATCCTTATTTGGCACTGAATTTAAATTTAGTTTTATTACCAAATTGACATGGTTTGTACATGGTATTTTCTGGGATGATGATATCTGGAAGATCACAAACCACCTTGAGCCTGCATGCTTTTTTTATTGGAGAAAATCTTAGATGCCCCAATCTTCTATGCCATAACCAGTTCTCTTCTATTTTTCTTTGATTATGGTCTTTCTTGTGTCAAGCTCATGAACCACACATTCTTTTGATCAAAACACAACTTCATTTCCTTGAACACATTTGACTAACACTCAACAAGTTATTCTTTAAACCATCAACATATATAAAAACTTCCATCTTTAACCTTTTCTTTTAAATAAACAAAAACCTTACCCTTAATGACAGCAGGTGTGTGATTTCCAAAAGAAACATTCTTGTCCTTTTCTAAAGCTTTGTAAGAAAGGAGTTTATCTTTATCACCTATCTTGTGTTTAGAGAATCTTCTATCAATGTACCACTGATTTTCTTGTCCTTCTGTAAATAGAGCTATGCCACGTATTTTTGATTGAAATTCCTTCCTTTTCCATACCTTGGAATTTGATGATGCTTTTTCCTTTTGAATTGTTGGTCGAAATTTTCTCCTACATTCAAATTCTTCATGACCAAAGTTATTGCAAAATGAACATTCCATTTCATTTTCAAGAGGAGAAAATTTATTAGAAGAGATTTTCTTGATTCTTGTCATGCTCCTTTGTTTTCTAGACTCTCTAGTCATGGTAGTCTTGTAAGAAACACATTGAACAACTTCATGACCAAAGTTATGGCATGAAAAACATTTTCCATTAAAGAAAAAATTTCTGTGATCATAAAATATTTTGGTGTTGTTCACCTTTTGATTGGTGCTTCTATTGATGTTCATCCTTGGAGTAAAATGAGCTTGATTTACGTGGGGAGTACCTTTAGGCTTTTGCTGAGGATTGACGCATTGTTACTAGTTTTGTTTGCATCAAGATAGCTTCTGGTGCCGACTGAAGGCTTTTCTGGTTGGGATGTTTCTCTAGTGTATCCAAGGTCAGTATTTATAAGTAGAGAATGCTGAACCTTGACGATTTCATATAAGGTTTTTGATCCTTTAGTGAATCTAAGATTAAGAGATTTTGTCTTCTCAATTTCTTTTCTTAAACCCGCTACTTCACATTCTAATCTTTCATTGTGTCTTTCTCTTTCAGTGAGTTGATGTGTCAAAGTGTCTATGACCATATTCTTTTCTTCCAAACAGATTTTAAGTATAGTGATTTCTTCAAGAAAATCTTCCTCTTCTAAGGCATCCATAAAATCATCATTATCGTAAGTCGTGAGTAGTTTAAAGTCTTTTTCATATTCATCTTCATCACTATTAGACAAGCTATCATTATCTTCATGAGTATAATAACTTCTTCTATTAACAAACTGTTTTCTATTACCTTTTGCAGACTCCTTTCCTTTTCCATGATTATCTTTATGAGGACATTTAGTAACATAATGGCCAACTCTACCACAAGAAAAAAATTTGAATGGAAGCTTACCTATGAATCTTTCGAAACCCCGTGGAAGCTTCTTTACAAAGTTTACCTCATATTCTTCTAAAATATATCCTGATTCCTTAAGATATTTCTTTTCTTGTCCCTTTGATGAAGCTTTGAAAGAAGCTTCTCTAATATCTGATGGACCTCCTTCCATCATTTCAAAGGTAGTTAAAATTCCATGAAGTTGAACAACAGTGATAGATTGAAGATCCTTTTTCTCTTCTATGGAAGATACTTTTGACTCAGAAGACATAAATCTCAAAATTTTCTCTACTAAAGTAGCTTCCTTTATTTCTTCACTCAGGTTCTTCATACAATTTACAATCTCATGTACTCGTAAAAAGTAACTAGCAATACTTTCATCACTATGCATATTGAGAGTTTCATACTGAATTCTAAGAGTTTGGAGCTTAGCATGTTTTACTTGGGAGTCTCCTTCGTAGCTCTGAATGATTTTGTCCCATATTTCTTTGGCTATGTTGAGCTGCATGACTTTGCCGAATTTTGATTCTGATAGACTTCCCAATAACACATTGAAGGCTTTGGCATTGTTTTCATATGCTTTCTTTTCTACTGGATATGTAGGGACTGTTGCTCGATATTGGTATCCTCCTTCCACAATTTCCCAAACATCAGCTCCAAGTGACTGAAGATAGGCTCTGTTTCTTATCTTCCAATATGCTAAGTTATTTCCGTTGAAGATTGGTGGTTTGATAGATCCCATGCCTTCATGATTGTTCATCTTAATATATCTACCTTCAAGCAATCAAGCTTCTTCTAAAGGACCTGCTCTAAAACCAATTGTTGGGAAAAAATGCTTTGGGGGGGGCGGGGGGGGGGGGGAGGTCAGTGTTTTAAATTTCACTATTATGATTTTATTTTTCAAATAGTATACACTGCTATATTGAAACCAACTAGCATATCTCCGCAACTATAAAGAATTAAACCAATGTATATGTAATAAACAACTAATTCATTGGCTTAAATCAGAGTGTGATGCAATAAGAAGTAAACAAATGCAATAAGAATAGAATAAATCAACACACATAAGCAACACACATGAACACCATGATTTTTCATGTGGAAACCCAATGTGGGAAAAAACCACCGCTACTGTCGTCTCAGTCTTCAATCTTCTTATAATAAAAATTGTTTACAAATTTTGCAATGGTGCAGACTTTTCCAGTACACAGGCATCTACCTGCTGAAGGTTACAACCTTCTCTCGTTTTCCAGCTTCTACTGGAAGGGAGTTCCAACCCCCTAGCTCTTGCATTGGCTAATATGTTTACCAGTATGTAAGGGAAAACCTACAGAAGACTACTACGTTCATTCTTCCTCGAGGGACCACGTTTCATAAATTGTTAGACTAGATACTCTGGTACATAACAACACAATATGAAAGCCATGTTTCATCAAATTTTCATACTGGACCCATCAGTAAAATTGAAGCCCAAAATTAATCACCACTGTAATAACTACATCTAATAATAATTAGTCAATCTGAACGGTCAGATCATTATCACCAAAACAAAGAGCTGAACCCAGAATAATGCATCAACAATTAGAACCAATTGCAACCTCAAAAATCATATGTCATAATGTATATGCCACTTCAGTGAATAAAACTTGCATGTATACGCCACTTCCTTTAACCAAACTTGCAAATACCTCCAAAAATACTAAATCATAAAAGCCTTTGAATCAAAACTGTATCAAACATAATATTCTGAAGATCTACTGTCAAATTACAAAGTTCTAAATAGATAGAAGCAAAGATCACCCTTCTTACTCAATCAATCAATCAATCATACTCAATCTCCTTATACAGTCAATTCTACTTTCAGATCTAATGAAGACATCATTGAAAAACATCAGTAAAACAACAACACTGATTAGATAGATTAGTCATCTCTGAACAACAAGATTTTCTTCTGCATACGCTACTCAGAGGTGCCAAACTTGCGTTTTTATGCACCTTCACCAAGGAAAACCAACGTATAGATATGAAAATACTAACTTAAAACTTTACAACTATTCTAGACTTCAGTCATACCTAGATCATAATATTTACAAGATAAAACATGCATTAGCATTCAGATCTAGCCCAACAATTATCAGATCATACAATGATAAGTCATTTCAGGTCTCACGATCTTGATCCAACATTGTATCAAAACATGCATAAGATATTTCAGATCATATCATAACTGTAGCCCTTACAACATAAGATATACTTCAGATTAAGTTATTCATGAAAAACCCTTTCACTTGCACACCAAGCCCTTTGATCTTCTCCTTCTTATATAGTTTTAGCCTTTCTCAATACCTTAGACCAAAACAACACATAGAACCTGTGGTATTCTTGGATGAGATCAAATAACCGTTACTCCACTCAATATTGTGGGCTAATACCATGGTATTGACCCTTGGCATTATTTTAACCTTAATTTTCCATCCCATACATGCTTTTCCTTCTGTGAAAGTCCGTGCATACGTATACGCTCTTTTTGTTTTGTGAACCCGCTTGTATACGCTACTTCAACTAGGTGAACTCACGTATACAACTTAAAATAACTTAAAACATTATTTTCCTTCAATCGATTGATTCTTATCTATAGTCCTTTGTCCCATCATCCTATTCTAGTTTACCATTACCCTGTTACCTCTGAATTGACCTGTTACAATGTGAGTTGCCCTTTATTAAATATGAACTGACCTGTGAGAGGGTTTCCATCAATGAAAACACCTATACCATAATGCCAACATAGCTCCAAACTCAGCCAATGGAATAGGAACCATTACTTTCTCCAACTCCTTTTCAAAATTAAAAGAGTGCACATTTTTTTCTACATTTGCTTGCTTTTCCTCTAGTGATTTATCTTTTTGGAATCTTTTTTTTGAGTTGTAGTAGACTGATTTATTTGCTTATCCTTATTTACTTTGACCTACTGACCTCTGGAGGTCTCTCCTTGCTCGACTGGAATAGTCTAGATTGGTTGCTTCCCTTATCATCATCTTTGTGGATGGGTTTTTTGGACTGCTTCTCACCTTGGTCCTGAATTTTTGGTCTCTTCTTAACCTGAGGTCATACTTTTTATGCAACTCAGGCTACTTCGTATCTATAATTTTTTTGCAATAATCATTAATTTCTTCCTCATCCAAAATAACTTGGGAATAAAAATCAAGACTCTCCTCGAACACCTCCTCACCTTCTTATTCTCATAAAGTGGAATAGTGATTTTCTTGAAATTTTAAAGTTTCCCCACTACTTCCTCTAGTTGTATTCAAGATATAAAGGAGGTTACACCCGATCTTGATCCTTCTTCTCCCTCTACATAATTTACAAAGGAGGTCTTCTGAACCGAGGATTAAAATTTAAGTTTGGTACATGTTGAATCTGCCTAGATGGATTTTTATTTTCCAACTCCATTTTCACCAATTTGTTGGATAAATTTCTAATGACCTTAGTCATTTCATCCAGTTTTTGTTCTTGTGAGTCCTTTTGCTGATTTCAAGGTCCAACTTCTTCTTTCCATTTTTTCTTCTCTGTATGATCAATTTTTTATTTCATGTTTCCAGTTGCAGATAAAGTTTCCTCAATCTCCAAGGCTTTTGTTTGAATTTTGTCTAATGTATGGGATCTTCTTTCCTTTAGAGTGAATATGAAATAAGACTCGAAAGCTCCTGTAAAAACCAGTTTTGAACCTGTAGGAGGTGGTTTAATATTTGTTGGAAGACTATTATAGAGTTTATTGAATCTCTTGATAAATTCAACAACTTCTTCGTTAGGCTTCCTTTTGATAGCATTAAACTCCGTGAAGAAATATTCATGATCTTTTTTCTCTCCCCACCTTCAATGTATGAAAACATTCTCCAACTCTCTAGAAGTATTAATTGAATTTTCTGGGGGAGTTTTAAACCATTTTATGACCTCTTAATCCATAGACTACACAAATAACCTCATTACCACATCCAAATATTCCATGCTAAGATTTTCTACAAAAACCATGAAGGTTGTCACATGGTTTTGAACTGTAATTTCATCCTCTCCTATGCATCTTGGCAATAACTTCAAGTAATCTTGAAGCATTTCATTCATGGGAGCATATATGTTCAATAGAAAATCTGGAACCACCATGTTTTTCTTAGGGGGAGGAGGAAGATTTCCTCCTTGAAATGAAAATGAGGATGGAGGAATTACAGAGATTGGGATAGGTTGAGAAATCACATGATAGTCTAATATGCAATGGACATTTCAACAATATTTATTTCTTCAACTGCTGAAACAACTGGGAAAGATAAAGAAACAGATTCAAAGGATCTTTTTTCAATAGTTGGTTTAGGAAAAGGGAAATGAGGAGGAGGAAAACTCCCCTTAGGGAAATCCAAATTTCTTGAAACTTCTTCTAGGCAGGCTTCTTTAATATCTCGGGAAAAAGAATTGGAAATGGGAGAAGATAAAGTAGGACTTGGGGTTTTAGAAGACTATTTTTCTCTCCAAATCCTTTTGGAAACAAGATTCTCAAGGTTAGATAAGTCTGGGGTTTTTTTTGCGAAGTATCTGACCTTGTGTGGGGTCTTCTTGGAGCCAAGATTTCTATTTTTAATTACCCACTTGGTGAAAAAGTTCATCCAACTCACTTTATTTACTCACCAGACAAAGAAATGGTTTTAAGAAAACCAAGGGAAGAATAACTTCATTCTTCATTCCCTGGCAATGGCGCCAAAAGATGTTGTAACCCTAGAGACAACCTCTAGCTGAATAAGAAAAATCTATGTTTTCTCTCTTATACATGGTTATGTAGAGATGTATTATAAGGGTTTAATGTATGGGTAGCTCTTAGAGAGAAGACAAACCTTCCTAGATAGCCACTCTATATGTGGAAATGACTTCCAAAGTTGTACTAGAGTGAAAAAATAAAGAAATCGAAACATGAAAATGTGGAGGGAAGTTTAAGGTTATTTTTAAAGAGATGTTCAGGTATTGTGAGTTGTTTGAAAGAAAAAGTAAATTTGTTTAACTGAAATAACCAATAACTTATTAGACATTCTCAAAATAAGAAAACAAATAATGACTTACAGTAAAAGAAAGAACACATATCATTCCCAATCGACAAATGGAATCATCTAAGAATTTTATTACTCTGCCAATAAAATCTAATACATTACACAACAAAAACTTCTCTCTCAGGCCAAAAATTAGAACCCTAAAACTAGTTACTTCATCTTTAGTTAAATAATTTTTTATACACTAAAGACAATTACAAAAATGTTAACTGTCAAAACTAATTCAAAACTATATCTAACTTATTCGGGATTGTATGAAGACTTAAAAGACTAAACTACTGAAATTACATAAATGTCATATCTATTAAAAACAAGTGCATTATTATTAATTAATAACTTGTGACTCTTGTGCAGGCTCGCTTGATGAGGCTCTAGGTTCCACCACCCAAATCTTTGATGGTGATATTAAATTTTGACATTTCTTCCATAGTGCTAAGTTAGGAGCTGGAAATTTTATCATTCTATTATAGTCCATACATAGATTAGTTACCTTGTTGTATGTTGGTTTATCAGAAAACAGGGTTTTAATTAACCACAACAATTGAAAACCCCTACACAAATAGTTTAAAATTGTTGTTCCTTTGATAATTGTAGTTCTTTCATGAGAAAAATTAATTTTACTTTTATCCTCCACTAGAAATGTTTCATATGTTTCCTAGGGAAATATATTTCCCTGCTGGTCCCAACATGAAGGCAACCTTGCTTGGATTTTCTTGTCAAAATTGGAATTGAAAATCAACACTGGTTCCTTGAATTCCCCTAGTATACCCTCTGCATTCTTCCTGTAGATTTTTTTCTGCTCCAATTTATTTATTTATGAGACCATGGATATTTTTTCTATAATATCCATTTCCCTTAGATCCAGAGAAGACTTGTAATTTATAAATTCAGTCATCCTTTTCGCTATTTGTGCACTGTAATGTGACTTGTCTTTGTTAGTGAGAATGTTGGGAAAAATACTGGGGGGGGGGGCATGAATTAGTATTTTCAAATCATTATACTTTTCAATTTCATATCCTTATTTTTGTACGCGTCTTTTCAGAAGGGAACCTGCGTGTGCACGCGACTATTATTAAGACAACTAGCATACATACAGTAAACTTAGTTTACAAATAATTCATCTTATGTTTATCTTAAGCGAGTGCATCATTAATTAATTCAATATTATATAAATAGTAACGATGTGCATTAATAAAAAAATAAACCATCACACATAATCAACACAGAGGAACACCAAGTTTTAAGGCGGAAACCCAATGTGGGAGAAAACCACCTATTGTTGTCGTCTTTGTCTTCATTTTAATATAAATAAAAGATTTTACAATCTTGTACTAGCATAGACTTATACCAATCCACAGGCACCCACCTGCAGAAGGCTACAACTTTTGCTCATTCTCCAGATCCTACTGGAATGGAGCTCCAACCCCTTGAATCTTGTACTGGCATAAACTCATACTAGTATGCACGCACCCACCTACAGAAAGCTACAACCTTCACTCGTTTCATAGCTCCTATTAGAAGGGAGATCCAACCTCCTAATCTAATTTACTAGCTACCACTAGAAGGAAGCTTCAAATCCCCCGTTGAAGGCTCCAAACTTCAACACCTTCGAGGACCACATTTCATAAATTTTCATACTAGATCCACCTACTACAACACATCACAACTTGTAGGCCAAGTTTCATCAAATTTTCATACTGGACCCACTACCAACATTAAAGCTCAAAACCAATCATCAAAATTGTAACTTATATTTTTAACTCAACCATTGAACCAACCAATCACTGAAACCTAATAACTAAATCAAATGAAACTCAACCAATCAACTAAAACCCAAATCAATCAACTTAAACAACCAGAACAGTATGAACACTATAACCAGAATACCAATCAACATACTGCACATCACAGAAAGAAGATTCTATTAATGCAAACCATTATCAACCATATGTCAAAATATGTACGCTAATTTACAGTATTAAACCCACGTGTGTACGCGTGTTCCATAAAGAATACCCTTGTATAGATCTTGAATCACTAACTTCTGAAAACTGAACAACTGTCATTCTGAAACAAATACTGAATGATACTCAAATATACTACATCATTCTTAAACAACCACAAAACTTTCACTAAACTTCAATCACAATCAATAGGTATCATCATCGTCATTCTTCAATCAGTCAATTCATAATCATAACATAACTATTTAAGCCCATATCATCAAGAAGACTTCATTGATAGACAAAAAAAATATTGTAAGGATGAATAAACTGATCATACATATTTCTCATCAAAACCCTACTTTCCATACATGCTTTTCTAAATGTATATCCATGTGTATACGTGATTTTCAGGAAACAAACTCATGTGTACGTGTCTTACCGGTATCTCACTCACGTGTGTAAGTGACTTGCAAGCTATAAAACTCGTGTACATATTTGCAATTTATGATTCAGATCTTCGCTGCAACACATAAATTCAAACATACCTAGATATCGACATACGCAAAAAAATCATGCGTCAAGATACTATCAGCACAGATAAAATCACCTCACAATCAAGATTTTCATCTCAGGTCTATTGGATCTAATCCATCATCAAATTCCCAGGTGTATACTTAGTTTTAGATCAAGAAAAACATCAACAACCCATTACATGCATATTTTCTTCAGATCCAACTATTCATAAGATATTCATCACTCGCACACCTTACCACTTTGATCTTCATCTCCTTAATTAGCTTAGCCCTTATCTAATACCACAGGTCAAAACCATACTCCAGCTTATGGTTTTCTTAGACGGGATCAAAACATTCATTGCTGGACTCAACACAACAGGGCAATACCATGGTAAGTACACTTCATATTTAGAATACCATGTTACGGAAATTGTATGTGCATTTTCTTCTTCATACTCGCGTGTGTACATGGATTTTCTTAACAGAACCTACGTATACTTCTTTAAATTTCAACTTTATCATTCATCTACCTCTGAACTACTATGCCTTTGTCAAAACACTCTATCACATCTATAGACACATCTTGTTTACATATGTATCAAGTAGGTTTCCAAAAAAAGAACAACTCATCAAGTAGGTTTCCATTAAAGACAACTCATCAGGTAGGTTTCATCAAGGACAACACATAATTCATAATGCCAACAATCACCCCTTTTAGACTTGATGAAAACCACTTTGGTGTTTGGTCACCACAGCCTGTAGATACCGGTAAAACACATCAAGCCAATCACCAAGCTTTTCAAACACCAAGATACTCTCCCCCTTTGAAATCAAGGGAAAAGGTTTGACCAATATTCAATGAAGGATTTTCTCTTTAGAGTTGAACTGCTGAGTATGAACATTAATCATGCTCCCATTGAGCACATGCTGAAATTTCTGAAGGATGTAAAAGGAAGTACATGACTCTATGACTCATATGACTTGTCCTATCAGAAAGGACTCAAACTTACATTAATCACCCAAACACAGTGGGTTTACATATTTGACATCATTATTAATCAACTTCCCAAGCATAGTGGGGTTACAAATTACATCATATGTCCAAAAGGACTTGACCACAATAGTCCTACATAAATGAATTTTACAATGAGTACATCATAGGTATTTACATGACCTTTACATCAAATGATAGATATTACATTTATATATAATATAAAAAAGACCACGATAGTCATCAACAACTATCATACACCACATATGATCTGCTTCATGAACATCTATCAACAACACCAAGGATAACAACCTGTACATGTCCATCATGTAGCTTAAATATCATCAACATATTGATAAACATCATTATGTATCAAGCAAACATAATTCCAACAATGCATTATTTGAAGCATAGAAAATGCTCCACATGAGCCTGTGCCAACAAGATATACATGGCTGTTCAGTTCAGAACTCGCATATACATGCGACTTGTCTTCATAATATTTACATACAAAAAGTGAAATACTGAATATTTCAAAGCTTCATCTCCCCCTGAGTATCTTATGTCTGTGCTAGTTTAATGTTATTACACCAAAGGCATTGTCAGTAGTATAAGAAACATGAAAATAAAAAACAACCATGGGAGTCATCATCAAGTCACATATGTATTACTCCCCTTGAACATGAAGAATCAACTCAGTGATGATGCAGAGACCATTCCTAATTTTTGTCTAAGATATTCAAATGCATCACGTGGAAGAGTTTTTGTAAATATATCAACAACTTGTTCTCTTGAGGGAACATATTCCAGTTTGACCTTTTGTTCAAGCACCTTTTCTCTTAGAAAATGACATTTAATTGGAATATGCTTGGTCTTGGAGTGTGTAACCATATTTTTTGAAATACTAATCGCACTTGTATTATCACATAAAATGGAAATGGGTGGAGAAAAAATGAATTGAATATCCTGTAATGTTTGCATCATCTAGAGAAGTTGTGTGCAACATGATGCAACAACAAAATATTCTACTTCTGTAGTACATAAAGAAATTGATCTTTTTTTTGTTGTTGAACCATGATACCAAGTTGGGCCCCATAAATAATTCTCCTCTACTAGTTCTTTTTCTATCATCCACATTTCCTGCCCAATCTACATCTTTGTGATACCATAAACCAAAGTCTTGAGTGCCTTTTAGATATTTGAAGATTGTTTTCACTTCCTGAAGATGAGTTTCCTTTGGACTGGCCTAAAATCACCCAAAATTCCCAACTGCATGCATGATATCTAGTCTTGTTCCTATAAGATAGAGTAGACTTCTGATCATGGATTTGTATTATGGTTGGTTGACTGTGGGAGAATCATCACGTGAACTGAGACTACATTCTGTCACCATGGGTGTTCAGACCGGTTTGCAATATTCCATTCCATATTTCTTTAGAATTTTCTTAAGGTACTTTGTTTGTGAGAGGAAGATGTGATTCTTTGCTTTTTGTTCTTGTAAACCAAGAAAGTATGTTATTCACTAAGTAAAGACATTTCAAATTCTTACTACATGATGGAAGAAAACCTTTGACTCATGGATTCTTCATTGCTACCAAAGATTATGTCATCCACATAAACAATAACAATTAAAAGTTTACCATCATCCACCTTTATGTATAGGTTTCTATCTGCATACCCCTTAGTGAAGCCTTATTGTTGAATATATTTTTCAAGGCGATAATACCATGCACGAGGGGCTTTTTTTAGTCCATATAATGCCTTCTTGAGTTTTTAAACAAGTTTTTCATCATTTCCTAGAACAAACCATTCAGGTTGTTCAATATAGACTTCTTCTTATAGGTTCCCATTTAAAAATGCAGATTTAACATCCATTTGATAAACTTTGAAATGATAAAGGATTGAAAAGGCAAGAACCATTCTTATGGATTCAGGTCTGGCTACAGGTGCAAATGTTTCTTCAAAGTTTATTCCTTCTTGTTGAGCATAACCTTTGAAAACGAGTCTTGCTTTATTTATAATTACTTATCCATTCTCATTTAAATTATTTTTGAATATGCATTTTGTCCCAATAACATTCTTATCATGAGGTATAGGAACTAATTCCCAAGTGTGATTCTTTTTTATTTGGTCATGTTCTTAATGCATAACTTTAACCAAAAATTCATATTTGCTAGTTTGATTTACATTTTGTGGTTCAATTGTGTATAGTAAGGCTAGATGACTGGAAGTTCTAACAAAAGTTCTTCTAGTTTGTATTCCAGATTCCTTACCACCTAGAATTTGAGATTCTAGATGGTTTTTATGAACATACCTTGATTGATTATTTTCTGGTGCTTCTGTATTGTCACTTCCTTCATCTGATGCTTCATTGACTATTTCCACCTCATTATTTTGGTTAGATGTAAGAGTATATTCGTCATATATTGGAGCTTCCTTTTATATACCTGTGGATGCTTCATCAATCACAACATCAATTCATTCACCAATATTTTTAAGTATTTTATTGTAACATTTATATCATTTTATTCTAGAGGAGTATCTAAGGAGAATTCCTTCATCAGCTCTAGCTTCAAACTTTACAAGTTTATCATTATTATTCTTTATCTAACACTTGCTTCCAAAAACTATGAAATTCTTAACAGTTGTGGGTTTACTGTACCAAAGTTCATAAGGTGTTATATCACTATTCACACAGATAAGATATTTGTTAAGAATTTTTACCATTGTATGTGTTGCTCCACCCTAGAAGGTTCGAGGTGTCCCAGACCCCTCAAGCATGGCACATCCCATTTGTTGAATTGTTCTATTCATTCTTTCTTCTACCCCATTTTGATGAGGAGTCTTAGATCTATAAAACTACCTCTTAATGCCATGTTGTTCACAAAAGTTAAAAATTTTGTTTGATATGTATTCTCCTCCCCTGTTATATCTAAGACATTTGATTTTCAAGTTTGACTCATTCTCTACTAAATATTTGAAGACTTTAAATTTATCAAATGATTCATCTTTATACTTTAATAAACCAATCCAGTACATTCTAGTAAAATCATCAAGAAATAAGATGAAATATTGTTCACCTCTAAGTGACCTATTCTTTACTGGCCAACAAAAATCAGTATGAATAAGTTCAAGAGGCCTACTTGCAGAACCTTCTTTGGCATTGAATTGTACCTGGGTTTTCTTACTGAATTGAGATGATTTGCATATGGTATTTCCTGGTAGAGATATGTTTGGAAAATCACAAACTGCTCCTAGCTTACTTGATTTATGTAATTGGATAAAGCTTAGATATCCAATTATTTTGTGTCATAACCAACCTTCTTCTGCTTTGCTTAAGTAACATTGTTCTAGATCGCCTTCCAATACATAAACATTACCTAGAGTTCTCGTTCCTTTTATTATTGTCTTTCCTGTATCGAGATTTTGGACCACACAATTCTTTGATCTGAAAACCCCTTGGTAACACATCTAGCTGACACTTAAAAATTTATGCTTCAATCCATAAAAAAATAAAACGTTTCCAGCTTTAACCTTTTCTTATAACATAACAGTTCCTTTTCCTTTTATAGTAGTAGGTGTATTGTTTCCAAATGTTGCGTTCTTCTCTTTATTTATTTTATTAAAACGCATGAACTTATATTTATCACCTACCGTGTGTTTTGAGCATCCACTATCAATATACCATAGATTTTCTTGATCCCCCACATATAAAGCTAGACCATAGTTCTCAGATTCAATGGTTTTCTTCTTCCATACCTTAGATGTTGTTTCCATTTTCTCATCCTGAGATATTGATGATCCTTTGCTCCTGTATTTAGATTCCTTATGCCCAAAATTATTTAAAAGGGAGCAGTGAATTTCATATTGAAGAGGAGAGAAAGAATTGTGAGAGTATTTCTCATTGTTTTGTTTTCTTGCTTCCTAGTCATGATAGTTTTGTAAGAAACACATTGAGAAACTTTATGACCAAAATTGTGACAAGCAAAACATTGTCCATCAAATTAGAATCATCTGGGAGCATAGCACCTTCTAGTTTTTTTCTTTTGATCGAACCGAGAAGAGCTTACCTAGGAGGTATTTCGTCCTTTATTCTTTTGTTGTAGGACATAGTGATGTTGACTTCTTCTTTTTACTGGATTGAGATAGCTTCTTGTTTATGTAGAAGACTTTATAGTCTTTGATGTTTCTTCACAGTATCCAAGACATGTCTTTATAAGAGGTGAATGTTGAAATTTGATGATTTCATTGAAGGTTTCATATCCTTTAGCAAATCTAAGATTAATATTTTTTTCTTTTTCAATTTCTTTCCTTAGACTGACTATTTCACATTCTAGCTTCTTATTAAACTCTAATTTTTCTATGATTTCTTTCTTCAAAGTTTCTTCTGCCAATTTAGTTTCTTCCAAAAAAATCTTAAGCTGAGATATTTCTTCAATAAAAAATATCCCTTTTTTCTAGGGCATCCATGAAATTATCATCAGACTCATTTTAAAATTCCATAAGTAATTGGCAGTCTTGATCAACCTCATCTTCTTCATCACTATCATTATTGCATAGACCAAGAAATGGATCAATTTAGAACAAAAGCCCATACCTAATAGTGCTTCTTCAATATTGATCAATAGAAAGCAGGATGCTTTTGAATATCTTCTTCCATTCACTCTTCCTTTGAGTTGCTTTCTTCTTTTGCTTCTTTCCCATTGTCTTGACCGATCCCCTTCAAGTGGTCAAGCTTTTGCCTAAGAACCTGCACTGATACCAATTATTGGGAAAAATATTGAGAGCGGGGGGGATCAATCAATATTTTTAAGTCATTAAATGTTTCAATTTCATATCTTGATTATGTACGTGACTTTCCTGAAGGGAACTCATGTGTGTACGTGAATGTTATTAAGACAACTAGCGTACATCCAGTACTTCATTCAACATTATATAAATAGTACCATGTGAAGTAATAAAAAAATAAACAATCACACATAATCAACACACATGAACACCAAGATTTAAGGTGGAAACACAATGTGGGAAAAAACCACATGATTTTGTTGTCTTTGTCTTCTTTTTAATATAAAGAAAAGAGTTTAAAATATTGTACTAGTCTAGACTCATACTAGTACAACACCCACTTGCATAAATCTACAACCTTTTCTCATTCTCCAGCTCCTACTGGAAGGGAGCTCAAGCCCTTGAATCTTATACTGACGTAAACACATTTTTGTACATTTGATGGTATGAAGGTGGTTGGTTGTGTAAGTGTTGGCATTGATGTCAAACAAGGGTCAGCCTGATGATGGGGATTCATGCCTTGATGGTTGTGATTCTAGATAGGTAGAGACTTTGGAGCCATATTTTGAGGTAGAAGATGGGCTTAGTGGGTAATTAGACTCCTTTCGTTGAAAATTTCTTTGGAAGAGCTTTCCAATGGTATGAAGAAGTCAAAAAATGGACTTGATGCCTCTATGCAAGTTGGTGTTTGCTAAACAAAAGATGTTGGTGCCTCTTGGAATGTTGATGCTTGCTAAACAAAGGGGGTTGGTGCCTCTAGTGAGTGGGTACTCACAAAAAAACACATTTAATTAAGTTGGTTCTTAAATTAAATCATAAAACAAACAACAAATTGGTGGTTGTTCTCCCTCTGGGTTTCCACGTGAAAACACCGTGTCAAATGTATGTTGATCATGATATTGTTGTTTGAGTATGTGTTCTGAAAGTTTATAGTTTTACTTATGTATGATTGAATTCTTTCACATATGAAAGAGCATAAGAAGGAACTATAAGCATAGTAAGAAAAGAAACTTAAGACTTTCTTAAATTACTGATTCACCCCCCCAGCAATTCCTTAATTCCAAAAATTGGTATTGGAGACAAGTTCCTTTAGTAACAGTTTAACCACTGGAAGGTAGATACTTAAGGAATTATGAATAGGCAAAAGAGTTAAGAAGTTTACTTGAGTATGGTTATGGTCTTTGATGGATCCAATTATTCCTTTTGGAAATTAAGAATGGAGGCATATCTTATGTCCCTGGGGATAGATGTTTAGACCTCAGTACTAGTAAATTACAATGTCCTAGATATTTCCCCCACAGAAGCAGATGGAAAGAAACTATACTTAAGAAATGTTAAATCCAAGCATGCCATTCTTGTTGGTCTCAATCAGTCAGAACTTGTGAAGGTTATGCACTGTAATTTTACATATGAGATGTTGGAGAAGCTTAACCAGTGTCATCAAGGAGATGACAAAGTAAAGCAAGAAAAACATTAGACCTTCAGAATGAGGTTTGAAAACTTGAAGATGATTGAGAATGAAAGAATAGCTGAGTGCTTCATCATATTTTATGGAGTAGTTAATTTTATTAGAGGACTTGGTGAGGAATCAAAGGAAGATTTGATTGTTAGAAAGGTATTAAGATCTCCACCCATGAGATTTAATGCAAAAATCTCAGCTATAGAGGAAATGATCAACCTAAAGGATCTCAAGATGGATCAGCGACATCATTCTCTCAAAACCTATGAGATGAGCGTAGGAATGGAGAAATATTAAACAAAGGAACACAGAGTTCATCAAGACCGTTCTAGAAGTGAATATGATTAGAATCTGGCTCAACTAGCCAGAAAATTGAACCGTGGCTCAAGTAAATATAAAGGGCAGTTTCTCTTTAAGTGTTTCGACTGTGGAAGAGTTGGACATTTCTCTTCCAAGTTCCCTTACAAAGAGAGGGCTAAAAGAGAAGAAGGTCTGAAATTTAGAAATAAGTTTCAGAGATTTCAGAAGACTAAACCCTACAAGAAGAAGGGGTTCTATTCCAAATGAGTATCTTCTTACAGCCCTTGAAACAAACTCCAGGAAGCAGGGTCTTATGGAATCTAAAGAGGAACAAGAGGAAGGAGTGGTAGACCTTGAGGGAGAACTCATCAGTTCCCTTGGTGAGTTGAAGAAACCAAGGAAGAAAAAAAAAGTAGTTGAAGGAACAGTTGCAGCGTGCAGAAGAAGGAATGTATAACTCAAATAATGAGGAGTTTGCATATCAGAAAGAAAAAGTTGAAGAAGTTATAAAGAGCAAGGATAGTTTAGCTCTTTTGCTGAAAGGAGAACAAGGAAATCGTGAGAAGCTAGAAGAGGAGAACAAGCAGATGAAATAGGAGCTGCTCAAGTTGAAACAACATCAAAAATATGCAAAGATGATTTTCTATCTTTAAAGGTTGAGCTAGAGAAAGCCATATGAAAAGAAGAGGTACTTCAAGATATGATTCAAGAATGGGAAGAAAACTACTAGTATCTTGAAGCAGAGGTGGTCTCTCTAAGAACTGACCTTGATAAAACAAAGACCAAGAAGGGTCTAAGTGAAAGATTTGCTGAAGGGACTTGAAGACTAAATCTGATTTTGAGCTATCAAAGGCCCTCAGGAATCAGAACTAGACAGGGATACTCAAAGGAACATGAATATTCTATTGGGAAGAAGAAGATAAAATTCAGGTCCGTAGGAGTTGAAGAACCATAGAGTGATTAGAGGAATCATGATGAAAGAGTTCATGAAGACAAAAGATCAGTTGAACAAAGAGGAGATTGTTAATGGAGGACGTGTCAAATAGAAAGTCGACCAAGGTATTTCTATGATAAACCTCATAATTTTTTTGAAAACATGTGTGCCTACTTATTTATGGTTACTACTACAAGTGTCATTTATTTGGACACAAAGCTATTAATTGTAGAAGCATCAAAGTTGAAAGAGATGAAAATCTCAGGTTTAATTCACATGAGACTACTAAGTCACAAGATTCCTATTTTAGGAATCATAATGCCTTCACTCCCCTAAAAGTGAATTTGAATGATTTGAATGTAATAATTTCGAGCACAAGGCTAGTGAGTGTAAGATCGGGTTTAAATACCTATCTAAATTTCAAACTGATATATGGCCTCACATACAAAAGGATAAAAGAAGTTGGAAACAAAAGACCAAAAGGAGTATGCCGTGTGGGCTCACCTTATTAGCACATGATAAGTAAAACAAATGGTATGTAGACAGTGGTTGTTCCAAACACATGACTGGAGACAAGAGAAATTTTCTGTCACTCAAATAAAAAGACAGAGGAGGCAATGTCACCTTTGGCAACAACGCTCCAACAAGAATCAAAGGAAAAGTGTTAGGCCACTATACTACTAGTGTAACCCCTTATTATTATTAGTACAACCCCCTTATAGTCCCCATGTAGTCCCCGTATTGTTACTATTGTGCCCCATAGAAGCCCACTATTGTTATTATTGTGCCCTTACATTATTATTGTGATGTTGGCTCTCATTATATTATGACTCCTTAGACTCCTATATATAGAAAGGAGGTCTTGTCATTTGTGTCATCCAAGGAATCATTCATTTGTGTAATTTAAAGGAGGTTGCCCCATCGAAGAGGATGAATTGTAAGGTGTTGATCTATCTTTTCTATCTTTTTGTGAGTTGGTTTCATAACATTTGGTATCAGAGCTTTGGATTCTAGGGTTTCATTTCTCCAAATAGGTCATCGTGGCATTTCCCTATAAATTTTTTTCTGTGACGTTTCAGAAGCGAAAAAAAACCCATTTGAGACGAAATCACATTGAACCTCGGATCTGAATTTCAGATCTTTTCGTGCTATATTTGCGAAGATATGATCCGAGGAAGTTGGTCTTTTTGCAGACTCTTGAATTACATTCCAAACTGGTGACCTAGGGAAAATCATCATAACTTTCTCTCTGAGTGTCAGATTGAAATTTTTTAAGAAGGTACAAAAAGAGGACAGACTGTAGCTTCTTGTATATATTTTTCAGAGCCAAAGGTTGAAACAGTGACACATGGCACTTCATACAAGTTCGCTCTTCTAGAAAGGTCTATAATTAGGTCATCTTGGGAGATTTGGCATAACTCTTCCTTGGAGAATCCAATTTGGATAAAACTGGTGGCATTGGAAAGAGGACATAGAGGGCTACTGCAGGTCACAATTTCAAAACTGGAACCGAAATTATAGAGTTATAGTCGTTTCAAGATCGAGCTCCTAAAATCAAGAAAAGGTGATATGAGGAAGTTTGATGGCAAGGATGCGGTAAATTGGATACTTCAAATGGAGCAATATTTTGATCTACATGGTGTACCACTGTTACAAAAGGCATGTACTGCATCTTCATATTTAGAACCGGATCAGTTTTTATGGTATAAAGGGCTTTGTTCTCACAAATAACTTGTTACGTGGTCAATTTTCACAGAGGAAATGATAGCACATTATGAGGATACAAAGAGAAACACCACAACAATTGGAAAGAGTAAAAGAGCTTTGTTACATAGTGGAAAGTAAAATTATGGCAACAAGGAAGTCTACCCCTCACAACTATAATAATGGAAGTGTTGTTTCTCCTAG